>JASFDG010000082.1:0-18321 GCA_036937095.1 Phaeolepiota aurea
GCAATCCCTGGGTAGGGATTTTCTTGAAGTTCCTGCAGATCATGATAAAGACGAGCGAGCTGATTTTGAGAGTTGAAGAGATTTCGGGACATGATGTAATGCTGAGAAAGGTGCAATGTCAAGCCTTTTATTACAGAATCAATGATTGTGTAACATGACTCAGGGATCGGCATGGGTTGCGTTTGGAAGTGGGCGCGCGTTGATGTGGTGATACAGGGCCAACTGTGCGTAACGGCGTGCTGTGTATGCGTCGGCCGGCTTTGCGATACAATTTGCATAGATCGAAGGCAGTGTCGTCAACTTCTAGCCATCCTCAGAGTCCCCCAAACGGAGGAGCTAAATGAGCCTTCCTGGATGCATTTTCTGAACATGCCCTTGTCACAAAAATTTGCAGGCCAAAAACCCCATACAGCGTACGGCAAACATATCAGTGTCAATATAATTGACCTTCGATAAACTGGAAGCCTTGCCGGTAAGTTAGACGTTGGCCAACGTGGATGAAGTGTCTGCCAACGTTTGCAGCCCCTAGCATATTGTGTGGTCCGTGCGCAAGGCACATATTCCCACGTACCGAGTAAAGAACTTGTCCACATCTGATTCACCGTCCTTCTCACAAACTTGGGCAGGCCGCTCCTCAGCTTGTTCTTGGCTTAACATTCCCTCTTCCTAACGCCATGACTGAAGTTGCCTTTGCTTTCACAGAGACTGCGAACCATCAAGCCATGGACAGGTCGTCGTCCTCAAACATTCCATCAGCAATGGGCTCTACAGATCCGGCGTCTACGCTACGGGCTGCTGCGTTGTTGACTCTCAAATCTAAGCGCAGAAAACCTGCGGCTGACCACTTCCCTCTTCCTCGGCCACCCCCTCCTGGTGACTCTTTTCAGCTTGATTACGGCCAGGACGATGGACCGTCCGAACCTCGGGTACTCTCAACTTCAACGATGGAGTCAAAGCCCGCTTTATCAAGTCAGCGCATCACCACGGACGTCGACCAATCTCGCGAGGAAGGTGAAATCAGCGATGAAGAGGGCGCTCAACCTTCCATCAGGCCCATGGCTCAAAATGCGCAAACGACTGTGCAACCTCCACCTACAGCGCCATCAATACAGAAGCAGAACCTACAAATTAAGCCATCGACCCCACCCCGTGCATCCCTAGCGAGGTTGGAATCGCCTACTCAAGCCTCCTCTTCTAAACTCATACAGCGAGAAAGAATGTCATTGCAGGCACCACTTTCAAACGATGCCCTTTCTATGAATGGTCCAATCCTATTTGTTGACGAAGATCATGTACGGCCAGGGCTGTCATGTTCGTCCGATTTGCATTTTTATTCTTCATAACACCCTTTGACCTGGATTTAGTGAGTCAACATGATTATGATGTTGCCAAAGACATTGTTCTTGATCTCCTTGGGTGGGGCGTCCCGCCTGAATATCTGGTAGATTGCGGTCTCTCCAAGGAAATCGTATTCTATGTATTCAACGAACTCAACCTCCGCCTCCCTCAAAACCTTGACATATCCGGCATAATACCATATACACCCAGCGTTCTACTTGGTAATCCTCGGCCTTCCTTGTCGGGGTCGATCGAATCACCCTCAACCTTGTCTTCATCTATCTACCACCCTGCTTCTATTGTCCCCACCAGCTTGCCTGAGGTCAAGCAATCCCCCGTACAAGACTCCTTAAATGGGACTCCAACGGTGGATAATGCACAGATGTCTGTATCAAATGACTTGCACGACATGGAACGGCAACGGCGCCAGGAACTTCTTGCTCGCAAAGCCGTACAAGCGTCCCGGAAGTCTAAGCAAGGGTTGTCTTCCGATAAAAACACCGCTAAAGTGCCTGAGAATCCTAGATGTGAAAACCTAGATATCGTGATGCCCTTAGCTGCGCCCACAGAAGTTGTTGACGACTTCCTTAAGAGTATAGGCTCTGAAATTGAACCACCTAGCGAAATCGTCCCCCCTCCCGAAGCTCGTTTGCATGTCAGCGAGGAGCCGATGGACATTGACGAAATACCCGGCTTGTCCTCTTCTCGTCTATCCCGATCATTGTCGAATGATACACCTCAAATATCTACGCAATGCACAACGCCGCGACAGGCTTTATCCGATATTCACGATTTGTATCCACCTTCACGACCTCCCTCAGCAGTGCCTTCACACGTATCTGCCAGCATCTGGCCAGATAGTGAAATAATTCGGCCATCGCCCCTGAGCACAATGCTACCTCGGCGTGGAACGAAACGGCCAGTGGCCTCTGATTTTGTCGATGTTGAAAACGATTCCTCCTCTTCTGGTAATGGGTATGGTTTTGCAGGCCTTTACGACGCCGAAGAATTAGATCGACGAAAGATGGGTCGATCCCATTTCTCTATCAGGAAATTTGTCATCGATCTCAGCGATAGTGAGGGTGAAGATGATGCCCAAATGGCGAGATTAACGGAAGCGAAGGCAGGAAGACCTCGAAAAACTAAGCTCATAAAGGGTAAATCAACTTCTGGTCGGATTACCCCTATCTCGACGATCCCAGCCACAACAATGACCCCTGCTGCACTGGAGGAGAAAGAGCAAGAAATCAAACGAATGAAGGAAATGATTGCGCAAAGAGAACAAAATATACTCAAGAAGATCGCTGCAGTGAGCATCTTTGTTTTCCACTCCCCACAAGCACTAAACATCTCAGACATCTCGTACATCCTCTTCCCTCAATCTTGATTTCGCAACCGCTGCACCCACCATCAAGCATGAAGATGAAGAGCAAAAAGTGTGTACTCTGCAAGTCGAAACCGCATTGTATGCGCCGTCTGCGGCGGTCATGCGCGCAGTAGATGAAGCGGAACCTCCAATTACCCCTTTGACACCAGGCAAGCATAATAATTCTGGCCCATTTTCAAAATTTAATACATAATTGGTCAGATTCTTCAAATGAGACTTCCATTGCCGCCCCATCGTCAGCGACCTCGCGAGTTATCACACCTCATGATGGTCGTCGTATTTTTTACATTCTACCTTCTGAATCTATATTGACGTCTCCCATAGGTGATGATGATCCACATACCCCAAACGATGACGATGATCTCAAGCAGTGCTCAGGCAAGTTTTCGTCCATCGCAACAGGTCCTCGCTGCTGATGCAAACACTCATTATCTATCCCCTTAAACCAATTTCGAACTCTTCAACACCCTCACCAACTGGATTTGTTATCCTCACCTCATTGTTCCCTCGTGTTCTAAATGGGTTGTCCTATTCACTTCCGGTCTATTTCTCCCTCTGTTTGGCTATTCCCGCTTCTTTGCTTCTTATTCCGAATGCCCTTTTCGGTGATCAAATCCACCCTTCTGTTCGCCGTTCTGATTCCTGACTCGCTCCCTGATTTGGCGATGTTCAGTTATCAGACAGCCATTACGGCACGACCAAGCGGCAAGGGTTCTTTCATTTACTCTGCCCGCGAGGCGATGTTCTCACAGACATTCCTGACGTATTCTTTTTTTTGTTTTCTCCCTGCTGTTGCTATGTTTATCTGTATCCGTTTCCTTGGTTCCATCGATTGCCCCCTGCACTCTATCGTCATTTGCAGGTTCCTGGCTCACTTGGGAACACAGTCGATCGCAATGCACAGCAGCTAGGGAAGCCGTCAATCTGGGAAGGAGTCGACGTTGACCAACAGTCGTCTTCGTCGGCAGAGGTGCGTCTTGCGAGTTCGTTCACTTTATTCCTTGACGGGGCGTCCCGAGTCCCGTCTTCCTTTTTTTCTCTCTTTTGTCCATAGCTGACTTTATGCTTCTGTTTCCCTTTCTCCGAACAGATGAACTGCGACGCTCCCATAACACAAGCCCTCCCAAAACGAGACGAAAGTCAGGATCCATCAGCGCCCATGTCCAGAATGGTTGAAGGTGGCCGGCTATTCACCACCTACAACTCTCCTTTCGGACAATACCCTTTACTGGGATCACACTCACATAATGTTTTTCCAGGATATTTGATGCCTTCCCTGCGCCCCACTTCTGAATTGTCGACCGATTTGCGTTCTTTTCAATCTGCTCGTTCTTTTTTACATTCGCCTAGTAGTAGTAGTGATCCTTTCCATCCGAACTTGAAGCCACTAAGATTAGCTATGGTCAGCAAGCTTATGGACCCTCTAAAGCAAGTCTGTCAGTACGAAATCCCTGGGGGTGGCGTTTGTCGGGACCAAGACTGCGAAGATGTGCACCTGAGCAAGATATCAAGCCGGAGCGATGGAATGGGGGTAGAACCCAGTGGTACGTGGCTTTCAGCTGGCTCTTCTCTTGGATTGGCTCATGCGGTTACGATGCGTACCTGTTCCTATCACCTGCTCGTTCACCTTTTCCCGCTTATTTCTTGGCTGATGTTCTTGTTTTTCCCCCGTCCATACTATTTCTTTTTCCCGCAGATGAGGAGACAGCAGATTATCTCTTCAATGCGCTGCCAGTGTCCTGGCAGACTGAGCACTGTGTTTCTAGAGCAGAAATCCTCTTAGCTTTGCAAACCAAGACGACCTCAACAGCGCCACTGGAAGAGCGCGTGGCTCAGGCCCTGACTGCCCTCGACTCGTCTTCTACATGACTGCAGTTCAGGTCCCGAGTCACAGTGAATGCACCTCGCCGCCCATAGGACGTCGTGAGAAGCTGATGACAGCAGTAGTATTCGAAGCCACTGGGATCCCGACAGACGAAGAACAGGATCAGATGGATTGCCTGTACCTCCATCAAGGCGGGCTGCCCTTGCCGCGGAACGACCCATGAAGCTCATGAAGACAACTGCCGACGACCAAACAGCAACGGGATGAAGTCAATGCAAAGGGGTGGATTTGTAAAGAGCGCAAGTGCGCCACCTTGGGTATGGTTGGTGGTATCTGACAGTAGGTGATGGGGATGTGCGATAATATCTGCCCCGCGTTTGCTGTTGGATTCTTG
The DNA here is from genome assembly GCA_036937095.1 of Phaeolepiota aurea. Lineage (NCBI taxonomy): Eukaryota > Fungi > Basidiomycota > Agaricomycetes > Agaricales > Squamanitaceae > Phaeolepiota > Phaeolepiota aurea. The sequence continues at coordinate 4,945 of JASFDG010000082.1, forward strand.
CCTGCATGCTTGGGGAGAAGAATGCTGTGGAGGATCTAGCTGTTCGGTTGCGTTTATTTTCTCCTTTTTTGTGCTTGAAGATGCGTCATTGCGTACGCCCTATTATCTGTCTTGTGTGTTGGGAGTTTGTAGGCCGTTTTTTATTTTCTTTCTCTCTTATAATGACATTTCTTTGACTCTGGAAACGCGACGAGGTACCATTGAGGCATGTGATGTGTTGCGTCGGTTAGCGAGACGGCAATTACGGTAGACAATATGAGGGTCATGACAGGATCAAGGCAACAGGACTCGTCCGAAAAGGACGTGGGTTACGGAATGATTTCTGACTCGTGCCGCAGAGGTCAAGCTGGTCGCCAGTTAATTCTGTGCGCCAGAGGCGGTGCGAGCCGTTCATGTATCTTAAAGCAGCCGGACAATGACAATATGCGGAGGAGGGAGATGACGTGAAAAGTGATGACCATAACATTATTGGAAATACGTATGACATGACATATGATGCTAAGCATCCATCTCTCCTCGCCCACACGCCCTGATGTTTGTTCTGGTAGGGAGCGGGAGGAGGGGTCCTTCCTGAGCGGCGCGAGAAATTCGGGAGATCCAGATTTATATCTCGACCTGCCGTGTTTGGGTGGGGTGCCGAGGTAAGGGCTGTTCGGTCACGTTGCATGGACCGTGGGAGGATCGTTGCCAAGCGTGGGGACAGAGGGGAGCGCCCGCGATAGGAGATCGATAAGCTTTGCGTTTTCCGTGCGGTTTCAGGTTCATTTTTCTGTGCTTTTCTTTCTAGAGAATTCTCGTTGTATTTTTTTTTTTTTGACTCATACCATTCAGCCCCAGGAGGAGGAGGAGGAGAATTTGTAAATCCGGTGATTGTGGAAAAGGGTTGTTTCGGGGTTGTCCCGGATATGGATAGACCCGATTTGGGTAGGTGTGCCTTGGTTCCTTTATTTGTTCGTATTGATGTTTTGTTTGTATGTTGATGCGAGTTTATCTTTGCCGTTGTCTCTTCAAAAACGAATCCTGATCAACTTTCCCTTTTCGCCCTCCCACACAATTCCTTTTCCGGCCAGGCTCCGTAACGAATCGCTCGCCGTCGTTTAGTTCGACCTCGAACACTCTTTCCTCATCGTCTTTGACGTCCTGCTCTCCTCTTTTCCTCCTCTTTACCGTTAGTACCCTTTTTTGGCGCATGGCCTTTCGCCGTCTTTCATCTACTGGTACAAGTAACTCAAACTCGTATTCCTATTCAAATCCCTCGTCCCTATCCGGCTCTGCCCCGTTGCAACATCACGCCCTGCCCAACGATCAGCCCTCCGCACAGTCCCCAACGTCTCCCACAATGCGCAAGCGCCAGCGGACTCTTGACATGCATCCAGGCAACTCGGCCCCAGCAGACGTCCATCCCCCGCCCCCCGGCCCGCCCGCTGTAGGTGACGACGCGTTCATCAATGACCATGATGCCGTCGACAGCGCTGGCGAAGACGACGATGATGAGGAAAAACCCAAGTCGGACAAGAAAGCTGGAAGACGAAAGATCAAGATTGAATTTATTCAGGATAAATCGAGACGTCATATAACGTTCTCCAAAAGGAAAGCAGGTATGTCTTTTTTTCCTCTTCCCTCCGTATCTTCCCTTCTCACATGCCTATTTACAGGCATCATGAAAAAGGTAACACTCTTTCCTCTTTTATTCTTCTCAACACATTGTGCTCATTGTTCAAAATTCAAATAGGCCTATGAACTTTCCACTCTTACTGGAACTCAAGTCCTACTCCTCGTCGTCTCGGAAACCGGTCTTGTATACACCTTCACAACCGCCAAACTCCAGCCCCTCGTTACCCAGCCAGAGGGCAAGAACCTTATTCAGGCTTGCCTCAACGCTCCTCATGGCTCCCTCCCTTCTTCCATGCCCGTCGGCGCACCCCTTGGACGTTCATCAATGTCCATGCCTGGCCCTCCCCCAGGGTCCAATAACCTTCCTGGAGGTCTTGCCATCAGCGGGCCCCCTGCAGGGCAATCAATCAAGGAAGATGACGACGGAGATGAACACGAAGAGCCTGTTTCTGCAGGTCATGGCGGACGCCCCACAGCAGGTGACAAGCGTCGGCGACGGGCCTCAACCGCCACCGGATCTGCTTCTGCTAGTGCCGCCCGCAATGTAACATCTCCGCACACCCCTAACGCCTCCATCCCGCCACCGCTCAACATCCCAGCTCCGGGCCAGGCCCAGCAGCCATCTCAACAGTCGCACCAACAACAACAACAACAACACCAGCAACAACAGGCCCCCCCGCAGTCCCAAATCTCTCTTGGATCACCCACGTCCCCCCAGCAACAACACCAGCAGGTGACCACGTCCTCCACTGCGCAATACTCGACTGGCGGGTATCACCACCCTGGCCACCATCAGCAGCAGCAACAGCACGACACGAGCATGTATGGTAATGCACACATGATGCCGCAAGGTGCATACTCGTACCCTGGGCCTGGTGCCCCGCCTGGTGGCGGGCAGCAACTGGGGGGCTTGGCCGCGGCCGCGGCGCAGCATTCACACTGGGGTGCCCAGGCGCCGCAGCCACAGGTCAATCAGAGCGGTCATTATTCGAGAAGATGAGGCGTGTTGTAATTGAGGATGTGTGATAATGTGCCCTCTGATTTCTCTGGCTCGGGTCGAGTATTGCGATATTGTCTGGGATAACTTTCTCTCTAACCACCCCACCCCCACCTTCGGTACTTCCACTTGTGTTATGTTGACTTCTCTCTCGTCCCCTCATTTCGTCTCCTCGCGCCCCAGTGTTTACTCCCGTTGGTTTCGACGAAACGATTTGCTACGATACGAAATACGATGTTATGCTGCTCTCTTCCTCTCGCCCGCCCGTCTCCTCCCCTCGTTCCCCCACTCGGTCGCGTTTCTTATTTACCATATGCACTGCTTCCTTACTTGTCCATTTCTTGATGTACTTACTTGTGACTCCCCGAATAACGTTTTACTTTTTTTTTTCCCTCTTCTCTCTTTGTACCATTGTCACTCGTTTGGGTCTGGTATCTCCTCTCTCTCCTCGGTCCTTCGTGTTTTATTCCGTGTACACACTTTCCTCTCTCAATGCAATAACAGTGGCGACACAAAATGCCTTTGTTAACCTGATGCGATTGATATCCTTAAAGTACATACGTCTAACACGCGTCGCGTCGCGTCGCCTCGGTAGCTTAGTGTGTCCCTTGCCGATCTCCTCAATCAGGTAAAAGGTAAATAACATAGCCGCAGGGCTCAAACGCGTTGAGAAGGAATGACCTCTTTCAGTGGCGTTGGTTAAAAAGTAACTGCACAAACAAGGAATCAGGTTTCCAATCGAGTAAAGGTAACGTAAGTGATGTTCAATCAGTAAAATTGCCCGTGGTGGGTGTTTATATATAAGTATTGTATTTAGGTCGGGAAAGGGTGTTGGCCAGGGACTCTCTGTCAACTAAGCGGTATGTTTTTTTCTTCTCTTCTCTTTTGGAAATAAAACAACATTGATGATCAGGATGATGTAGGGAGCTGCTGAAGCTGTATGTGGGTGCGTCCCCTTATTTGTTTGCTGTAATAGATCCGTATTGCGAGGAGATGAACCCTGCAAAGAAAACCCTTGGGTCTCCTGCCTGACGATGAGCTTCTCGTCGTGACTCACTGGTAACCCGGTTGCGGCGCAAACATGACTCCTACCTGCTCTCTGATGGCATTCAGCTATTGGCCGTTCCGATGTGTGCTCTGCAACTCTGCACCGCCGGTCTAGGTCCTGTCGCGATAATTATACCAGGGCACCCCCACATATGGAGGTAGCACAAGACCCCAAAATGACAGCGAAGATATCATCGGGCGACGAAGGGTGCAACGTTCCTCGCGGCAAAGCACATTGACCGACCCGCCGCGCCAATGGAACGGTGAGAAGCTGGGCCCATCAAAGAACTCGGGTATTGGGACGTATAAGTACCATCATCTTATCAGAGGGGGGGTTAGCGAGGCCATCAAGCCACCGTGCCCATCACGCACCCGCTGCTGCTGCAGGTCAGCAGGTCGCGCGTAAACGTAGCCCCCCCTCCTCCAGCCCGCCCTCGGATCTCAGCTTCGGGGTAGGGAGAGCTTGAAATAAATCCTATCAGAGCAATCACGTAGGCATAGGCGCATGCTCCGAGGCTCTATTCTCCCCAGCCACCCGGCCGCTCTCCCGCCACCACGTTTGTTGGCTTTCTTAATAAAAAGAGAGGAAAACGATCTCCCGATCCGCGAATGGCTTGTCGTGGAACGAGGAGATTAGTAGGGGCGGGTTATTTTAGACACATGTGGAAAACCTTATCACGTTGGAGAAAGCCTACGGTAACAGCAAACCGCGGGATAGCGATACCCATGAACTTGCCGGCCTTATCGCCAGCACAATCGGAGCGCAGTAAGTGCGCAGGAGGTTGAAATGAAGGATTTTATTTCAAGCATATGTTGTATTACAGGTACACCAAGTGGCGTGTGCACCCAGACACAAAGGTGGTGCCAAATACGAAACAAATGGTCCTCCACCATAATACAAACGTTTTTTTTTTTCAAATGGGCGCCACCCCGCAACACAGATTCGCAGATTACCAGGGGTTTGTCAAATTTTCTTCCGACCCGTGTTCCAATCCACGTTTGCGATCTTGTAATGCACGTTTGCATCGATTTTCAAATAAAACAAGCGCCTTACGATTTGTCTTCGATCACGATTTTGTCGTACCCCACATTTGTCAGTACCTTGGAAACCAAGTAGCATCAGAAAATGTAAGGGAAAACTGATGAACATCAGGTGTCTAGTGGGCCTTGTTGTTGTTAATCACCTTAGTGCGATTTTAGATCATCCGCCACCATAGTCGAAACGGGTAAATACAGCTTCTTTCCGCGAATGCTGATGATGAGGGATAGCGTGGCTACGCTGCGTTTGGCGTAGTCAAGGTCCTAGGCATTTTAAAGCCTGGTACGGGTCAGTTAACCTTCGATCTGATATGTTTTCCAGAATCCACTACCTGCTGCGTAGTCCGTACTTGCATTAGGAAGCTCGTTTGTTTTTTTTCTTAGTTCCGTTTCAAGTTTCCCGCCACCATTTCGTTCATTACGCCTGCCACTCTACACTCTATACATTTAACCGCTTGCTAGCATGTAGGATGGAACGATCAACCATGACTAGTCGTATTTTCAGAAACGTCTCTGCATATGACAGCGTTTACACAAATTGGCGTACCACTCGGAAGCGAACCAACGTTTGACAAATACAAATCACACACACACTGGCAGGGCTGGGCGCCGTGACATATGTGCACACCTTCGGACATCATGATGGCACGTATTAGACGCTGGCCTCGAGTCCGATCTCCACGAAAGCCCCCCCATACCGCACACGATTCTTTATTGTATGGAAGAACGAGTGCGCAAACTCCGCGACTTTCTCTGCTCACCACGCGGAGCCTTTTTCCGCAGCACAATCTCAGCAGGCAAAAAGCACAAAATGACGTTATGTAGGGACGAGATCAACCGTGATGCATGTACTGTATCATCAAGTGGCAGTTTGCATACCCCCATATCGACCCCACCTCCTCCCCATCACAGGTGGCCCCAAAAGGTAATTCAAGATCCCCGGACCAACGTGGACGCGAGGGAATTTGAATATGCTTCGGTACCTGTAAATTCGAGGGTACGCGTGAAAAAATTATGCTGTGGGCTCGAGTCCACCCTCCCCCTAAAAAGGGACACCCCCATGCTCCTATCTGTTCGCGTAAGCACGCTGTTCAGAAGCTCCCCTGCGCTAAGAACTAACATGGAAGAGGAAAAAAAAAAAATGTACACGGTTCGTTCAGTGATAGATCGAGCTGGCCCCTGAGAACGCAGAAATAGAACGCGATGGAAGCTCTCTCTCCTTGCCTCCCCGGGCCCTTGGCTTGCTCCTGGGTTTAGGGAAAGGAGCTCCGGAGAAGCCCACTCTCCCGCATTTACCTCGGCGTTCAGACTTGTTTTCGACATGTCAGCATGATCACATTCTGCGATCATCCATGACAGACACATCGTCACGGGGGCACTGCACGCAGGGAACCCGGAGCGGGTACTGACTGGCCGCTTGCGCATGATACCTTGACGCTAGGGGGGGGGGGGGTTTCGACCGGTCAATCTCCATACATATTGGCACCGCGCGCACCACAAATAGAGTTTGAAAAAAAAGAGTCCAACGACCCGTGCTCAGCTGATTGATGAAGTACAGGATCGATCATGCTAGCACTAGAGCTGAGGGGAGAGAGCGGGTGGGTAACTTGGTAGTGTCCCCACAACCTGGAGCACAGCCCGAGTATGGCACGCGATTGCACATGTTGTGGTCTGAGCTGCGGAAAGGCTAGCATAATTGATAGCTACTGTGGCACGCACGACTTCAATCATATTTACTATCGAGATTACCTTTCCATAGCGCCTGTGGAAGCATCAGAAGACGCCAAGGCTGTGTCGTCTCGTCATCTGGTCCCAGTTCTAGGGTTTCTTTCGTACATATGGACTAGCCTTTTCGTGTATCGTCGTGTGAGCATGGGAGTTACTAGGGAGTAGAGGTTCTATGGAGAAGCAGCTCCATCCGCGTTATGGCAAGTTGAAAGAGGACTTGTTTTGATTTGGTGTTATTGGTGTTGTCTTCGTGTTCTCATTGGCGGAACATATCCCAGGGACCTGTGAAAAAGTGTGGATGCGTGTCAAAAGAGCTACATTGCGATGATCCAAAAGAGGTATAGGAATATGTAGATAAGAAATGCAATGAGATAAGATAAGATGTCATAAATATATCAAAAAACATACGAGCACCCAAACGGAGGAAAATGGAATCAAGAAAGGAAATACATCTGCCATCTTTGGATGTCGATCAGCAACTATTTGGAAGACTGGCCCTAAAAAGCGGAGCGTAAAACCATAAAACATATAAGGAAATAAGGGATTCGAGCAAAGTGAACTGACGACAACTCCAAATAGGGGGTTCCGAGAAGCCGTCATCCACAATGTCGAGATGATCATTGTTATGCACGAGATGCGGGGTCTGATTATCATCCTTCCCTGACCCAATCTTGGTTTACTTGTGAATTTAGCATAGGTTTCGTAAGGGTCGTTAAAGTTCGTCAATTGGAGGGAGGAAGGTCGGCCAAACTGTGTATCACGAGGGCGGGGAGACCCTCGCGTGCGGTATAAACATTCTATGAGGCCTTCCACGCGACAAATACACGCATCATACGGCTGAGTTTACGCGTCGGAGGCAACACCGTCGAAAATGTCGAAGACGGCGCGAGTTGAGAAGCAAAGTGGACAATCGTAGGTGACTGTACCTTCTCCAAGTCACCTTCCGCAGTGTCCGACTGTCTCCCTTTCCCCTTTCCCCCTGTTTTTTTCGGTCGAGCAAAAAAGCCCTGGTTGTAGGGGTGGGATGCAGGTTGCTGCTGTTGCTCGAGGGCCCAAGTATCCCATTTGCAACAGGCCGCGTCAAATGCTCGACGGTCAATGGCTGGCGGTTCAGCAAAGGTATCCCAATGGAACCGGTCCTCAACAGCCCGACCCATCGCAATTTGATCCTGCATATCTCTATCATGCCATTAGCACCACAAGCCAAGGGGCGATTTGGAAAGGCTTCAACTTACAAGTCAAAATATGTCAAGATATGGTCAAAGTCGTCTCTGGTCATATTTGCGATGATGTTCATGTTGAGGTCGGGTGAGCTCGTGCTGCCACTCGTCGTTACCGATGTCTGAGACTTCTGAGGTTGGTTGACCTCGAGGGAACCCGCCCGTTTTCGACGCGCGTCTGCAGCATCCCACTTGGCCTGAACCTTTGCCTGATACTCCAGGACCCATTCCCACATCGGCTCCGAGCATGCAATTATCTCCTTTGCACGTATTGCAAGATGGAGATTCAGCGTCCGGAGATCAACATGAAATGTTGAATTTGGCAATTGAGTGGTCTGCTTCGTCGATGTTAGCTTGCCCTTGGGCGATTTTTTGGCAGGAAAGTTCGCCTTGGCTGCAGGTGAGTATCCATAGCTACGGGAATCGTCGAGTAGAACGTAATCCGATGCATGCTTCATTAGACCTCGCGTGGTCAACCAACGGTCCTTCTCTGACAATCCCCCTGAGCCAGTGGTATGAGATGTGGGGAGGGCGGCCGATGTATGAAACAAAATCCCTTGTCGTGGATCAGAACTTGACTGAGTCAGATCTCCAGCTTCATCCAGAGCGCTGTTGTCATGTTGACATTCCCGGGTAACAGCAGGACTTGAAGGGTCCAGAGGCACGGGGGGAAACATATAGACAAGGGGAGGATGTGTGCGAACGTCTGCGATCATCCATGAGCAACTGCCCTTGAAAGTGGAATATAGGATTACCTTTAAGATGAAATTCCATATATGTCGACAGCACAGACAACGGTGACATATTGATAAATCTCGATGCCAACATTTCGGTATAGATGGTTTCCAACAGCGTATGGTCACGCGGATTGATTGGAGCTTTCGCAATAGACCTTAATAAGAACGGTTTCGTAGGCTGTTTGGCTTGTAGTGAATCCTCATGAGCTGTGGCCGACTGGAAAGATTGGCTCGTGTCTGTCGAAGGAGCCGTGGTCGATGTAAGCACAGAGGAGCATCGCGCGCGTCCTACAGGGGAGCCTAGATCACTACTTGAAGCTTCAGCTCCTGATAGAGGTGCTACATATCCACCCAGGGACGCCAACGAGTTTGCCGATCCACGAGAATCCCTAAATATCGATCCTCGCGGGCCTTCGGGGTTCGCTTCTTGCGTCCTAACATACAAACGTGGGCGCGCTGCAGAGCGCGAGTGTGGCGTCACTGCAGACTTATATCCATCCTTCGTGTGAGGGGTTAGGGACGCGGTATCAGCTGGTGTTGTCGTTGTCCCGTTGGTTGGGATGGACCGTGTTTCCCCTAGTGTGGTTGTTTCTGGCTCTGGAAGCACCGTGGAAGCTCCTCTCGGAGTCGCACTGTGCTCGTTCTGTTGTTTGCCCGAGGTAGTTTCCACCGACTCACTGTTATGCTTGAGGATACTGCGCCCATTCCTTTCCACATGTAATTGGGTGGGAGATGATGGCTCATCACCGCTCTCCACCTCTGACTCTAGATCCTCATCAGTAGGTTTCCCTGGAAAGAAGAGATCTTCTTCGATCATCTGTTCCTGGCATGTTAAGACACGTTCGTGGTTGAATCAAGATGACAAACCTCAAAGGCGCCTCCAGGCTTGAGGACCCGCGTGATATCCTCGAAAAGGGCATCCCACTGTGTGTGACACATTAGTAATTTTTCATGACGCGGCACATCGCAAGGAACCACTGACCTTGTCTTCGGGTACGCCAAGTGCTATACGCTTCACGTGCCTACAACCGCCGGAATCATATTAGTTGGCCTAATACCAAAATACGCATGGAAAATAAAAAAACCACCCACACGAAATCGAATTCCGCACTCGGAAATGGAAGGCCCTCGAGACTAACGAACACAGGAATTTACGTCAGCAAACGGCCTCCGTGCGCGCTCTCCCAAAATGGTAGGTGGGAGAGGGAGTGAAGAGATAGTAAGCTGACACCCACAAGTTGGATTGCATCCATGTGACCCTGGATCCCACATCAGATTTCGACATGTCGGGGTGGAGAGGCACGACATCCAGGCCTAAACGTGCATTAGTTTCCTAGTTCTCTTTGATATCGGTCAGAGCGGGCTCACCGACAAACTGGCATGACTGCGAGGGAGTGAATATACTAAAGGGATGTAAATAATGAAGGTAGCGACGCACCGGCCATACTCGCGCGCAGCTGAGGATCCACGTCCCTGTACCACAGCCGATATCAAGGCTATGAAACATAGGAACCGTTGGCTGTGTGAATAGAGTAGCAAAGACGAAAACTTACACTTTAACGGGATCCTTATCAAACACATGCCAGGTCAGACTCTCGCACATATCCTTGCAGAAGACCGTCTCCCAAACATCCCTAAAATGGATCAGGATGAGTACACCAGCCACCAAGGGTGAATCGAAAGGAGAATCGTGTATCCAGTACAAGAAGGGGAGGCAATGGAGGGAAATTAATGCCAAAAAAGGAGAGGAACTCACAAGTCCAGCACTTCCCGATCATAGCTCCTTGGGTATGGCACCGCTTCCCGTTTGAATGGGTGATACTTTTTGCCAGGACACAGTACACCACCCGTCGTCAGATTCCCGATACCCTTCACCAGGAACTGCGCCTCCCGAGCCCGCAACGTACGCTTCAACTCCTCCAAAATCGTCCGGTCCGCTGTGGAGAATTTCGGGCTGCCCGTCTTGGGCTTCCTTGTGACCACATTCGCGTTGTCGGCCGCAGGCTGTCCGGACGGTCCAGACGAGTTGTTCGTGGGCAAGCCTGGGGGCGGTATTGAAAGGTCTGAGTTGATCTGTGAGCGCAGCTTCGACGGGCGACTTCCTGTGCTCCCACGCCGGTGTAGTGGCCCGGTCCCACTTCTCGTGCGTTCGCTCTTGCTCGAGTCTGTCTCCTGATAGACCAGATAATCCAGGACGTATGAATCGCAGTACATTGCCATAGTCGTCGCGAAATAGAATATGGATGATGATCGTCGTGGGATTGAAAGAGAAAGCAGGGAAACATGCACAAATGGGAAACAAAGCAATTTAATCAGTGACGTTACTAGATAGGAAGATATAAGGCACAGACCTTGCCACTCATAAATTCACTTGTATAGTTGGCAACAGTAACAGGAGCTGGGGCAGGAAGGAGCTCCCATGGCATGATCTCTTTGACCTGGGCGATGGTCATCGATAGCGATTGGCGTGGGAGGGCCGACCCCACGACGCCATGCTCATCTGCACCCTTATCGGGGATCGGGGCGGGGTGTACCTTTGGACCAATGGGCCTCGATCCTGTATCCCCACTCTTGGAAGATGCAGGGTACGTTCTCACCCTATATCCAAGGGACGCCGCAACTTCGCCTTCACCTTCATCATCCCCAAACCCATCTGTCTCCTCGGCTGTCGACGTAAGCGATGGTGGGATTTGAGATGGTCCGGCGGCTGGTTACCGAAAAAGAGGCCATAAGAATACTTTCAAATACATAGATCTAATGCTAAATGTCTTACCTGACCCAAACTCCCCTAGGAATGATGTTCCACCAGGCGATGGCAAACCACCACTTCCACCTCCATTCGAACTCGTACCAGATCGATTCCCAAGCCCGGAACGCGAACCCGAATCAGCTGTTGACGGTCGTGCGTCACGGTCTGGCCTCTGCCGTGACACCTTTTCAGTTGGACGACTGGCACTCAAAGACCGCGGAGGCCTCGTAACGCCTGATGACCCTGTTCCAATATCTCGAGACCGTATGTGAACATCCCCTCCCACCGGGTGGGCTTCCCATGGGAGAACCTCTTCGATAGGACCTGTCATCGGGGGTCGCGCTGGAGACGCCCCAACACCGCTACGGATTGATGATGATGAGGGCCCAGGTCCAGGCAATGTCTCCCATGGGATCACATCCTCGACAAGCCCCGTAGATGTGTACGTCTTGCGAGAGGCTATTGACGGGTTCACAGATGATAGCGAGGGGGCCTTAGCCCTCGTGGGCACTGGGGATGGGGGGCCCATTTTTGAAGAAGACGGTGATGGTGGAGGCTGAGATCTCACTCCGGGTACAGATGAGGATGACGCGGGCACGACAGCCTCCTGCACCTCCCAAGGTGTCACCTCTTCCACCGGGCCCGTTGGCACAACACGTCCAGAGGATGCATATGATTGCATTGAATCAGTTGTCGATCGCCGTCGCCGTGTAATACCAGGTGAAAGGCTTGTGTCACTTTGGATAACAGCTTGGGCATGAGAAGAAGGCTCTGCTGCTGCTGCCGCAGTTCGGGGTGTGGTCACTCCGGGCGCTCTGTCCTCAACCCGCAAGCCACCCGGTGGGTCATTCACAGTCTGCACCTCCCAGGGGGTCACCTCCTCCACAGGCCCTGTCGCGCCCATCCTGCCCAGCGACGTCTGAGACTGAAATGAAGGCACACTGGCATTCTGGGGCAGCATACACACTGACTGGGAGGGTAGAGCTGACTGCATGGAGGAAGCGCCCAGCGATTTACGCGACCGCCTGTCGCGATCGACTCTATCTCCAGATGTTGTCGTTAGTGCATCTCCATTTATCATCTCCTTCGTCACGTCCCGCGTCGCCTCCCATGGCGCGCTACCTACTTCCCATGGTGTTACTTCTTCAAGAGGACCCGTCAACACCGGACGAGAACTCGGCAATGAAGACGATGACCGATTTATTGGTGCCGGAGTCGTGTGATTCACAGAAGAAATAGTCGACGGTGCAGCAGACGGAGGAAACGAAGACAATGGATAGATGGAAGAAACTTGCGACGAAGAGGGATGCATGACGGACGAGGAACCATGGGATGCGAAAGACTGGATTGAAGGGACTCGGAATGGCACCTTGGGTTGAGATTGCCGCTGGGACTGACGGTGCGATTGCGGCCCGACACCTAAATGGGGGAGGCGCTTAGCATTCTTTGACAGCTGATAAATATGAAGTTTACCTTGCAGCTGTGCATTCCCGTTCACCTGGATGCCCGGGTTCATTGTCCCCGCACCGCTCCCAGTGTATCTCACAGGGGAGCCCCGCTCATGCACCTCCCAAGGTGTAACGTCGTCCTGGACTTCCCACGGTGTAACTTCCTCTACAGGTCCCATTAGCGAAGGGCGGTGACTAGACAACGATGACGACGATGGATGATTGGCTGACGCCGGGTACGCTGAAGGGGAACCCGGCAACGCGTTATTTGCCGTCAAAGAGGCCTGGGATGCGATAGATGGCGCTCGAAAGGGCAGTTGAGGTTGGGAGGGAGGTTGACTCTGTACGGCAGCCCCTGAAGGTTTTTTTTTTAAAAAAAGGACAAGAATCAGCATATCTTTCATCCACACTACTTCCGAAATATAAATACCTTGCCGAGAATTGATCTCACTCCCGTTCACGCGTGCAGACATGCCGGCGCTGACAATCCCGTTTGCCTGGTGCGTTCGGGTGGCATCGCGTTCATGCAACTCCCAAGATGTGATGTCCTCTTGTACATCCAACGATGTCACTTCATCGACAGGACTCATACGAGAAGAGCGAGACGACGGCAATAACGATGAAGGTGGCTGATTCAACGAAATTGGCGAGCCCTGGCCTGCGTTCATTGACGGAGACGCGAAAGACGAGCCGGATTGAATTGAGCAGACGCGTGCCTGAGATTGTGTCAGCGGAGGTTGATACTGTACCTGATCCTCAGACGAAACAGGATCGGTAGCCCCTTAAAACAAAAAAAAAC
>JASFDG010000082.1:18418-59198 GCA_036937095.1 Phaeolepiota aurea
ACAAAAAAAAACAGAAAGATACGTCAGCACTCTCTCTCGCGTTACAAATCAAGATAATTAAAATGGTACCATTGTTCAGGACGCCTGGAGTATGCTCAACAGGAATATCCTGCCTTCGTTGGGCGTCCCACGGCGTCACCTCGCTAATCAGCGCGTAAGAGCGTAGCGAGGGCACGCTGACCGCCGATTTGACGGACGAGTTGCCCAGAGGCTTGGCAGACCCAGAGGCGAGAGGGGAGACATGTTGACTTTGGACGAGAAGCTGGGATTGAGACTGCCTATGGTTAGGCTGTAAATGAGATTGTGTATATGACTGTGAAGGCTGGGACTGTGGGTGAGAGTCTGTGGTTGAAGTCGAGGATGACATGTTGGAGACCAGAGTCGGGGTGTGAGAGGGCGTTAGGTGGATATCCAAGGGCGGAGAAGAAACCGTCTGCGAAGACGACGACAGAAGGCTAGACGTCGATGGTGGTGGTACGAGAAGAGGTTGGACGGATGTGGGAAAGAAGGTGAAAGCGGGGGGTGATGGCATCACGGACGGCGATGGGATCAAGGTGGTGGACGGGTATGATGGCGACGAGGGCCTGGATGTTGCCATCACGGCCACGGACGGCATAACCTTGTCTGGAGTCGCCCACAACACCGCGGACGATGATGATGGACGCAGGCCTGGCGAAGATAGCGCCGTGGTGGAAGCTCGATATCGGATGCTAGGGCGGGCAGTTGACAGTTCTGGTCGAGAGCCAGAGCTGTTCGCCGTCGATGGCCGACGCGAAAAAGGTGACGACGAAGAAGACGACGAGAACGACGACGACGGCTTGAAGGACATTGGGGCACGCGACCAAGACAAGGTTGCCTACGTAGACATTGACAGGTTGACATCAGCCAACTCCGCCAAGCTCCGATTAGATTAACCTAATCTAATCTACACCCAAACCGTGTACCAAGCCCAGAGCAATACGTGCTGCCGCTCGTCGGCGCTCGTTCTCATCGTTCATCATTCCAATCTCCGCTTTCATTTCCTGAAGCCCGCTTACGACGGCAGCGAGGTCGAAATGACCCTCGCCTGCTCCCTCCAGTCCTCCAAACAGCCGCGCAGTTATCGCCGCAATCTCACCTTCACTTGGAAGATAATCAGCCTCATTTTCGGCTTTCTGCTCCTCCTTCCCTTCAAGTTCGCCAAAATCAGACACGGACCCCAGAGAATGGTACACTGGTGGCAAAAGCCCAGATGTTTTTCCATTCTCGTGGTCATCCACATCCGAATCTTCACCATTCTGGCCTTTAGCGTTGCTTCCATATTGTCCCTCGTTGTGCTCGTGGTGTTCCGCGTGGTGTCCGTGATTTTCGTTTCTGCCCTCATGACCTTTTTTCTCCCCGCCATCTGGTGCACATACGTAAACCGTAAAATTATCTTCAAACCGGCATGCCTCTTTCCCAGGCCCCGCGATTGACGACACAAATTCCCCAAATCCGTCTTCTGGGTCCGATGATTTGGGTTGCGCCGTACCGGTGATTTGTTTAGTAGCCTGGTCTACTCCGGGGTTTATGTTCGTGGCTGAAACGGTATCCACCACAGCTTTCCATGGATCACAGTCACTATCGTTGCTCCCTGTGTTTAGCGGTACGCCCCTTTTATTTTCCCGCATCGGCGTATCCTTCTTCCTCCCTTTGTCCTCCCGACCGCGGGCGCCTTCATTAGCAACCTTCCCGATCTGGCTAACCCCTTCTCTTGGTATTGACGCCGATGCCGACGCCGATAAGGACAACCACAAGTCCCCGTTACCCACATCACTCCCAAGTTCAAGCTCGAGCTCCTCAAGCGCGCTCAAGATTGGATCTTTCGTTGTGTGATCGCCCAGCTTGGAATGGCCCTCTGCATCACCCATGATATCCTTTTGCATTGCCAGTGGACTGCCCTTATGGCCTTTGCTACCATGCGCTGCTTCAATTTTAACCACGCTTTGCATCGAAGGCCACATGATCGTTGCAAGCGCGTCTAGCACGCGTGGAAGACGTGGGATGTCTGAATTATAATAATGTTTTAGTACAACCAAATGGAGATGTAATAAAGGAGGCTTCAGATGCATGAAAAGATTGCCGACTCACCGTCGTGTTCCTCATCATCGTCCTCCCCTGAAACCCCTCTTTCGTTCGCATCAGGCCGAACTCCTCGAGTCGCATCAATATATTCGAAACCATGCTCCGCGAGGAAGGTATCAATATCATTGCTATCCTCGAATTCATCCGCAGGTTCTTCGTCGTCGTGTTGTGGTGTTCCAGCCCGGCCGGGGATTCGAACAGCAAGACCAATCTCAGGATCATAGCCTGCCAGATCACGGCCCAGCTGTTTGATGTAGTGTTTATATGACTAGGGGGGAATGGAATAGCATCAGCCACGCCAGATCGCGATAGGTTGGTTTAAACTGAGTTGATGAGGCGCGGGTGCAATCAAGAGGGAGTCGAACATGACCACAATACAATAACCACCAAAAAGAAAGGCAACACACCTCGCCATGCGCCCAAACGAATATAAGAGCTGGTGCGCTGCGCAAGATGCTGAGAAGTTGCGTACCGCGTGATTCATCTCCCTTGAGTGCGTGGGCAGCAAAATGGACATCTGCCGTGTAGTACCGATTTGAGATCGTCCATGGAATCTTAACAAGGGGAGAAGATGTGGTAGCCGTCGAAGATGTATGGTATTCCGTAGCTGGGGGTATGTGGCCTTTGCTAGCTGCTGCTCTTTCCCTTGCGAGATGCTGGACGCCTTTGCAAATCAGCCGACGTGTGATGGATGGACAGTGGAAAGGGGCCAACTGTGTATAAAACCCAAGGCAGAGTCGAGATCTGAAGACAGAACTAGAATCCTACAAGATGTGTCTAGCAACGCGAGAGTCTGTGCATCCAGGTCTTGCGGATCAGGAAGGGGTGGCATATTGTAGTCGACAATACTAAATCAAGTTTGTGATAGCAGTGTTTAACTAATTGCTACGGAAGGCCGGGCCGGTGCCCAGATTGGGTTTTGCCTTTCTCGCCAACCACCGGCTACCATACCACCCAACTACAATCGCAAGGAACCCACCAACGATTGCCGCACCAATATACCCTGAATTATCGTTGGCCTGGAAAACATTAGCAAGGGAATCAATAAATATTGGACCCATATTTACCCGTGTCCAGCCTCGCCACCAGCTCCCCGCAAGTCCCCCCCCATCTTCAGCCTCTGCAGCAGCAGCGCATCGCGAGCATTGTTCCCCGATTAACCCCATTATAGTGATAAATGATATGCTTTCCCGAGTATAAATTATAAGTGCTTTCGATTTCTGCAAAAGCTAAACTCACCTGAAGGCGACAAGAATACTCATCAGGGTTAGAATAATACTCAGCCCTGACATGACGTTCATTTTTACTCGTGTGTCTCTTGCCACCCTTTCATCTCGCGGGTGAGTGCCAGCTGCCACCCCATTGTCTGTCGGCTCCACCGTTGGTACTTTCTCATCAGTAAACGGGCTGGGCCCATCTGGACAGGGAGCCTCTTCGACCACATCACCTTTTGGTTTCGGACTGGAATCTAAAGGGAGTCCGTCCTGCTTCTCGATGTCCAATGCTTCTTGATTTCCCATCCTTTTCTCGCTTTCGCCAGCAGACTTGGGCTCAAGCAACGCCCAGGAGTGTTCGGGGAACCCAGCGTAAGAATACAGCATCAGAATTGAGTCGCTCGAGTCTATCAACGTCATGCCCGCCGTGAACAGTAACTATAATTCTGCATGAGCGATGGATGACGGGTGCTTCATATGCGCCAGGAACCCACTGGTAGAATGACGATATGGGACGACGCGATGGGGTGACCGTCGCGTCCTTTTTTGGCAAGCGCAGATATAGCCAAAAGAGCGATTGAGGATGCAGTGTCAAATCCTGTATGCTGGTCAACAAGAGGCAGACGGGGCACCTGAGGGGGGAAATATGGCCTACCAAACCCAAAAAGTACTCCAACGGGATACATCTATATGTCCACCGAATAGGTAAGTTGACATATACGTTCATGGATCTAAAAATCAGTGGCACCTTCCATGGTCGGTTCACAAATGTGATGATTGGCCCCAGGATCCGCATCATGAGCATATGGTTATGCTGTGGGTCATGTTCGACCTCTGAAATCGCTTCACCATTCGCGATGCGCCTGTTTCGTTCCTTGTCCTATTACGTCTATTAGTACCACGCATAGGTTAGGTTGGATATACATACGCGTCGGCGTTGCTTGACTATTCGCCAAAGAATTATAGTATTCGCAAGCCCGACGATGAAGAGGAAGGCTCCGCTAACCGACGCTCCTGTGCAGGAGTGGGTGAGGAACGCGTCCGCTGGTGAGAATTCGAGGGCCTGTACCTACGATACCACCAACGTTACCCACGCCATGTATCTTGTTATATACATCCGATGATATAGCAATCGCAACGGTCTTTCCGGATTCCCAGATATCAAATGATTGTTCAAATCGTGCCCGCGAGTTAGACGCACCACTATAATCACGATTGTGCTGTGCCCAAGGGAGAAGAAAAGGCCGCAGGTGACGGGCAACTGGCCAAAGCTTATCAACCCTCGCGTTGCGTTGTCAATGGCGCTACAAATGGGTTTCATCTAATCTGCGAGACGGCGCCACCCAATTTGCGAGGTACCTTATGTGGTCTGCATCCAACGCTAGCAGAACGTAGATTAGGGCACTTGAGAGCTCAGCCGGCGGGGCACCTACCATGACGTAGTCCCAAAGTCTGCAAGCGATTAGGGTTGAAATCAATCTCTGATCAAAGGCTTAATCAACGAGGTGTTTCTCTCACCCAAGCAAGCAGGGCAAGGCTTAGTATAGGGCGCGTATCACGGCTGCGGCCAAAGAGAATCCCTGCAGCAATCCAACAGGCTGCGTTGGCCAAAATTCTGGTTGGGCGGCAGACAAGATTCTTGAACAAAGGGCAGTTAACTGAATGCAAAAGCACTGACTCGGAAATCACAAGAACCAGTGACCGTCCAAAGAGGGTGAGTTTGTAATTCACGATGTTGTTCATCGAAACCCCAGCTTATCTGCAACTGGGGGGGGGGGGGGGGGAAAGGGTTGAAGAGAAGCTGGGCATGAGAAGCAAAGATAAGGTCTCTGTGGTTGGACTCCTTTCCCCGCAAAGTTGTGGAGATACGCCGTTCGATCAACCCTGTTCCCGATTTAGGCAAAACACTTACACTTGTCGCTGACGTGTATAAACTTGAAGGTGCCTTGAACTGCATGCGCTTTGGGTTGAGCAAGGAACGGAATGAGGCTGTCGTTGTATCAAGAGTAACGTCTCCCACATTCGCCTCTACAGAATTCTCATTTCAGTCTGTAACAGGCTACAATTCGGTGTTCACAAGGCCTTTAGAAGTATCGTGCCTATTCTAGAGGATCGGGTTCCAATTACAACACAGACTGCTATATTTCCCATCATCTGCTATGCCCCCTTCATTTTCATGGCATTCCTCGCTCGGAGGCCACACACATACATCATCCGTCTCCTTCTCTTGCCGTCTACCATCACGGCCATCGTGATGGGCGCTTACAAGTTCACATGGACCACCCCGGAGCTAAACGTGTACAACTGGGGACAATGTCGGTCTTCATTGTTGTCTCTTGAGCATGGCTAAGAACTCCCCACAGGTCTTGCTGCAGCTGTCATCATAAGTAAAACATTGGAGTATGCTTTTACCAAGCAAGGCATGCTCAAACTCGGCGAGTCCCAGCCTGGTGTTTTGAAAGGTAAAGGTGCAGATACTTGCAACGGGCATGCAGGCCCACATGCGCCCACACATACTGGGCACCCATACATCGCTACCTGGCTACATGACGCCTTCGAGCTCGCCCACACCATGCGCGGCCTGCAATGGAAGTTCGGACGTGGCATCCACATTCCAAAGCAGACACGCCCCCTGGAGCGCGGTCCCTTTCTCTGGGCCACGTTCCGCTCCTTCCTCCATAACTTCCTCCTCCTCGATCTGCTTGAATCTCTCCTCAAGCTCCTTCCTGGCATCGGCACCCCGATCGGTGGGCCTATATTCTACTCCGGGCTCTATCCGACAACACGCTACGTCGTGTCGACAGCCATCCATATCACCACGGGGCTCGCACTGCTGTCAGGGTTTGGCATGGTGTATGACCTGACCACCCTTATCGCTGTCGGAATGCTAGATGGCGCCCCAGCATCGTGGCCTCCGGTGATGGACAACCCGTGGACTGCCAACTCCATGCATGCGTTCTGGGCCAAGAACTGGCACCAGCTGCTCCGCCAGACCTTCCTCGTCTACGGGGGCTACCCTGGTAAGTGGATCGCGGGCCGAATCGGGATGATCCTTGGCACGTTTATTGCATCTGGGCTGTTCCATGAATGCGCCATGTACTCCATGAACAGAGGATGGGACTTCTCCGTCGTTGTATTCTTTGCGATTCAGGGGCCGATCTTGATTTCAGAACGGCTCTTCAGGCGTGTGACAGGCCGACGAGTCGGCGGATGGCCAGGGCGTCTTTGGGTGTATTTCAACATGTTCATCCTTGCCCAGCCTATGGGTAAGTCGGGGTATGCTGTCCAACATTCGATGGCTCATGAACGATATTTAGTCAATGCATGGCATCGGCGTGGACTCGGTGGTGGTATGGTCATACCACCATTTTTAAGTCCATTCAGGATATTCGCACTCCCTCTTGTCCAACATTACCTTCGCAAGGAGCAATGATCATTATGAAGAATGCCCCATCATGCCGCCTTTGAATAGACTAGACACCGACAGCACTGTAAACACCTCAATCCCATGCTAATCTGCTCTCAAATATCGGAATATTTTAAACATCATCTGCTCCAGGAGGTCCGAATAGAAACCGCACAGTTCCCTCATTCCGGCCAATTAAATTATTATCCTCCCCTCCATAAAGGGCACTTGGGTCTGCAGTCCCCAGGGGCTGCCTTGGTCGGGCAGGGTGCTCCGTTGCGCGCATAGCAATTTTGAGTCGAATAAGCTGCTCTGGTTTATATGGAATAGATTGGACTTGAGCATTCAGATGGACGTTATGTTTGTCCCGCACTGACAGGTGTGGGGATGGCGAGGATGGCGTGCTCGGCGAAGTATTCGCTGAGGGGTTTTGGGAGCCTTGGATAATCATGTCCAAGACGTTATGTGCGATATCTGAGAGGGAAGTCTGAGTCGTCTGTTGACATATCCACAAATAAATGGGAGCATACCTTCCAAATCCTCGACTTGAACAGTGAATTTCTGTTCCCAAGGCCCATGTTGGCTGAGGCTAGAAGCAATGTCATGTGCGACTTTTAGACCTTGCTGCTCGGGCTCTGGGGGTTGCTCGAATGAAGATAGAAGTGCGGCAACATAGATACTCCCGAGTGCGATGGTATGTGGTGGGTATTGAATGGGTAGAAGGGTACGATGGCTACACAAAACTGTCAATATACCAAAATTTCGCTGAGTGACAAGTACGAACCAGTCAATAGCCACCCGCCACGCAAACTTTGTCAGTTTCTTAGACGCTGAACTCTCAAATTTAGCCGGCACATCTGAGTAATTCGGCTAACAGTTTACCTCCTATAGCTCTACCAATTTTGATAACATATGGGAATGGCATTCGTGACGTGAAATTGAAGCAGATCGTTTCCAGGATGAGTCGCTCTACGGATAGCAGGCGCTGTCGATCATGTTCGACCACCTGGAAGAGGGCATTTGGTAAGGAATGCTGGATATCACGACATGCTACTGACCTGGGGATCCATAGTATCCAGGTCAACCTCGCCCCCAGGGTGCTTGGACTTTGCCGCCAGTTCGGGGAACCGTACTGCATACGAGGTCGCCAGGAGCTCGCGCGGCTTCTTCAGCGTGTCGTGCATTTTAGTAGATACATAAAGCGCTGCCAATGATACATCCTAAGGAAGTTGTTACCCCCACAGAAGCGAGCATTCGATGGATCAGATTTTACGAAGTAACTGAAATCTTTTCGCGGAAAGAATAAGTGGAACCGATGGTATAGGTTCTGTGCAGTTGCAATCGTTCTTCGAGGGCTATGAGATAGAATTTATTAGGACACCAATATTTTACCTTCAACCGTAGGGTGAAAGAACGTACAAGCCAACTCTTGCACCTAGCGCCTCCAGAAACCCACAAGCATTCTGGCGCACCTTGTCCTCCTGACTTACAGAAAGTTTCCCGCGCTGCTTCTCGGAAAGATAATCGACCTCGGCAGGCGTAAAGTATGGGTGGTGGAATTTGGAGGAAGAAGCAGGAGTTTGAGAAGGAGACTGTGCCCGGGATTGCATACTATTCTTCGTGCAGGAGGAAGGAGCCTCAGGATATGATGTGACTTTCCCAGGGCCGAAGACGTCCTGATCATCCCTCAACGGTGTCGTTATTCATTTGGCAAGTCGCGAAAGTACACCAAACCCCTTGGAAGGAGTCGCGTGTTCCACTCTTGGTCTGCTGGGCGACGCGTCATTGTTCTTGCCAACAACAAAGAATCCAGCCGGCGCCTGCATTGGCTGGTATCCATACTTGCACAAGCGCTGTGAAGGACACTCTTTCTGGACCGACGGGGCTTAGCGGAAAAGCTCCAGCTTTGGAGCGTGGGGCCCCCTACGACACTGGAGAATACCCCATCGCGTCTCTCAGGTCTACAACGTGCGCTCGTTTGATGTCCTATAACCACCATCATAGGCTCAAAGAACCATGCCTGCTAGTCTCTAGAGTGCTAGACCCCCATTCCCTACGCGATATGTATGTATGGATACTCCATTTTCACAGAAGTATTCTTGTGAACACCGCTTGTCCAATCAATATAAGAGGCCCTTAGTAACCAACCAAACTGCTATCGCTATCAACATGCCTGTTATACGACTGGCAATATTCCCCGCCTCGGATGGCTATTTTTGGGACCCCACTATACTCACCCCAATGAATGATTTCTTCACTAAAGTCGATGGATGGATAACGTGTGTTGCATTATGAGTGTGTCCAACTTCCTGACGCCTAACCAAACCCATAGCACATATCATGGGTATATTTGGAAGCCAACAAAACCGTCTTGGTAGCCGTGTATGATTTTGCACAAGCATCTATCGTCACACGGCTCGGCGCACACTCGTGCTTCGCCCAATTTCGCAGCTCCTACATGTTGTGGTTCCTTTGGACTTGATTTAGGGCTGGAAACCTGCACAAGCATTTCTTCGCTGTAGGCACATTTATCAAGTTTTGACAGCCTGCCCTTGGGGCCACTCTTCCTGGAGTCCAAGTTGTGCTTCGCAGGCGTTACTGTCGTGTTTTGCGTTGTCGGCTTGTGGCGAATTCAATACGAGGTAATTAGCTTGACGATCCAGGTTGCGTCATTTAGGCGTAAAGCCACCAATAGCACAAGAGTAAGTGCGCCTTCGCAGTTGTGCACCTACATCTTACCTCTTGCATAACATGCATTCTGATTCAGTTAATCACTCATATATCATATTGCACAGGCAGCCTACAATCAACCTGCAATCTGCCTTGTACACCAATATTCCAATCAAAAGAAACCGCTAGCCCGAATACAGAGCTTTGTCTTACTGATGGCGGTGCTTGTTCAACCGAAAATGGAAAGTTTGCGCATCAGCAGTTGAAGCCACAAACCGCGGAATAAGCGCAGTTATCGCATCTCCCTTCTCCGCATCTAGGCGTGCCTTCGTTCGCGTACCAAATTATCAGCAAGCGTCCTCACGCTGTGGAGCACCCGACCTACCTGGAGACTGTCCCAGCCAATAGCGGTAACGACGCGTCCTGGGTGTTCTCTGCTCATACCTGACGCATACGGTGGATTATACCCTTTCGCAGATGCGAGTGCGTCGGCGGACTGCTTCGTAAAGGAGGCGAATTCCGACGCCGCCAAGCCAGGTGCCGCGCTGTACCAAACAAGCTCCGTCGTTGCCGAGGTCAGCGCTGTGGTAGCATTTGCCTCGAAGTTGACGTGCTGGACGTCGGGGTCCCCAGAGGCCAGCGATTTAAGCAAGGCAATGAGTTGAGGGTAATCGGGGTGATCCATGAGAGCTTTATGGTGTTCATATGTTTCCCACACTATTTTTTTTTTTTGGCGAACAGAGACTAATGTTAGTGCCCAACGCGGACAGATATAGATCCAAGAAGTCCACTTGCATATGGCCACGAGCGCTGTTCTATTGTCTTCCAACGATACCCCGTGGTAGATGCTTTTTTCAACAAAAGTCAGAATTCCGTACTGTGGGCATAAATAAGCGCACAGACTTGGACCACCCTTTTATATTGGACAAGGAATCGAATACTGGATTGAGAGTAGCGGGGTTCCTCAGAAATTCATCTGAGCTAGGGAAAATTATGAGCTCTGCGATAGCCATTTTCAAGCTGGGTGAAGGAAGAGCGAGGGTAAGAGGCAAGAAGTGTAGTCGCTGAGGCGCTCAAAGGCACTCATGTGTGTTCTTCTTTCCAGTCACTGAGTCAGGCTGCTTCTTGTACTTGGTCATATGACAACTGGTCTTGGTGGGAAGGCCGTCTTGTTGGCACTCGCGAGATTCATGAGGACAGGCAGATCGAGAGTCATGCCATCCTTAGGCACCGTATGGATATGTATGTTGGTCCCCGAGTCCCAACTACTGTGTTAATATGACCAACCCTTCAAATGTTATGCATTACCAAAAAAAAATCAACTTCTCCACCTCTTCATAACCAAAATTTGAGCATTGGG
This sequence comes from Phaeolepiota aurea, assembly GCA_036937095.1. NCBI lineage: Eukaryota > Fungi > Basidiomycota > Agaricomycetes > Agaricales > Squamanitaceae > Phaeolepiota > Phaeolepiota aurea. Next base: position 29,172 of record JASFDG010000082.1, read on the forward strand.
GAAAATCTCTCCATGACGCCCAAAATAACTGCATGACCCAATGCATATATTTATGCCTTTGTATATAAAAACCCTGAATCCAACCCAATACAAACTTTTTTCCCTGTTTCAATTTGTGTGGCATAACATATTATCAACAAAAATGTAATTTTACGTGCCATTTGTAACGCTCTTCATCCCACTCATTACACGATCATATTAGTACACTACATATTATCATTTTTTCTCACTTAAGCGACATATCTCTTGAGTTGGAAATGGAACATTTTCGGATCGACCGCCAGCGCCCTGATCTGTGGAGCGATTACAGCGAAGGACAGCGGGTCCATATGTGCCTGGAGATTCGAAAGGGAGCAGTCAGAAAATCGGGCCGCTTTTCGAAACGGCGGCGAAATGGCCCTACCTCAAGGCTATCCCAGCCAACGGCGCAGACAATACGTCCCGGATTCTCCCTGCTCTCTCCCCACACGGCGGGTGGGTTCGCTACCGAAAGCGAACCGCATAATTCGTCCTTCAGGCTGATAAATTCCGCTGCTCCCACGTCAGGTCTCGTGTTGAACCACGTAACCTGAACAGTCGGAGAGTTCAACACGATAGTAACATCCGCGCCGAACTCTATATGCTGCATGAGGAGATCGCCGGCAATCCCTGGCTTCAGCAGCACTTCGGTGAGTGTAGGATAGTCGGGGCGGTCCATGAGCGCCTTATGGTGCTCATATGTTTCCCACACTGAGTACGAGTTGTGCCCCAATATCAGGTGACAGCTGTACAAAGGTCAGTGCGGGGCTCACAGACGGCTAGCAAGACCGTTTTGCGGTCTTCCAAACATACTCCGTGATACATGCTATGAATGTGGTTAGGCGCCAAGCTGAACGCTCATGAGGCGACACGCCTTGTACATCCATCGACTTTAGCCACGAAGTCAAACATTGGATAGAGTACAGTCGGGTCCTTCAAAAAGCCATCTGAAGCGGGGAAAATTGCGAACTCCGTGACAGGCATTCTCAAGCTGGGTGTCGGAAGAGTGAGGTGGGGGGGGGGGGGGGGTGAAGCGTATGTATCCCGCGAATGCATGTGTCTTCACCTTTTTTTGCACTTGGTCATATGACAGTTGATATGAATTCACAATTCTCGAAGACAAACACATCTTACGTCACATCGTCTTCATGGGAACTGGCCAGACATTTAATGGCTTCTTCTACAAATCAACACTTAAGCCAAGTATTTCTTGAGTTGGAAGTGGAACATGGTCAAATCGACAGTCAGCGCTCTGAGCTGTGGGACGGTGACAGCCATCTCGCTGTTCCCGATCGCGTCCGTATGCGCCTAGTTTGAGAAGAACGGTGCGTGTCAGATACTCAGGTCGCTTTCGGAACGGCGGTGGAATGGCCTTACTTTAAGACTATCCCAGCCGATGGCGCAAACAATGCGGCCTGGATGTTCCCTGCTCTCTCCCCAGGCGGAGGGTGGGTGATATCCTTTCGCAGTGTCGAGTGATTTGCCTAATTCTTGCATGAAGGAGACAAATTCGGTTTGGTCCAAGCCAGGCTTTGCGTTGAACCACACGATTTCAACCGTGGGAGAGGTCAGCGCGGTGGTAACATCCGTGTTGAATTCGACATGCTGCATTTTGAGATCGCCGGCGATAGAGGGCTTCAGCAGGTCGATGAGTGTAGAATAGTCTGGGCGGTCGATGAGAGCCTTGTGGTGCTCATATGTTTCCCACACTGGATACATTTTGTGTCCCAGTATTAGAGCCAGTGATGGTAGAACGCGGACAGGAGGACTTACAAATGGCCACCAAGACTGTTTTGTTGTCTTCCAAACATACGCCGTGATATGTGCTATAGATGTGGTTAGGCGTCAGCCTGCCAGACGCTCATAAAGCGACACACCTTATCCACCCATCGACTTTGGCCAAAAAGTCAAACATTGGCGTGAGTATAGTCGAGCCCTTCAAATAGCCATCCGAAGCGGGGAACATTGCGAGTTCTAGGACGGGCATGTTGAAAGCGATAGCGATAGCAGCTGCAGCTGGGTTGGGTTTGGAAGGACGTGAATAACCCGATAACTCCCATCCACCTCTTATAATAGTTGGAAGCCGTGACGAGTGGCGTTCACAGGATCACATTCTGTGTTGAGATGAGGAATCCAGCAGTGAAGAGTGAACAGCCGCGCTGCTCCAAGTTCAGGTTGGAAGTAGATCAGCCTGGCAATGAATGGGATCTAGCAATCTAGCAGACATAGTTCCATGAGCCTAGGTGGTAGACGTTGTCGACACAAGAGAGTGATGTGGGTGCTTACATCACCGGCTATCAAATCCCCGGAATGCTCCAGCGAGGACAGTGGGGACACGGAAAGGACGGACTCGTATCAAAGTCTTTACAAAGCTCGCCTATTAGTAACCTTGACGTCACCTTGGCCGGTCCTATGTAGGTCGGGTTAACCAATGTATTTAACCCAGCCATCGGGGGGGTACCCTCAGGCTAACCTGCAATGTCCGACTCTCCCTCAACGCGAAAACGCCCCTTTGCCATCCCCCAATTCACAGCAAATGACTATACATCCTTCTTCCTCGCCGGTGCACTCTGTTGCACGTACGTCCACCGTACCACTAAATTCATATTTGCCCGCCTAACAGAAGCTTCACAGGATAAGCCATGGCGCAATGACGCGTGAGTCAAGGTTGCGCTACTAGCCAAGAATTCAGCTCAGATTCATCATCGCCTAGCTATTGATGTCGTCAAAACGCGCATCCAGATAGACCCCGCGTTCAAATCGCACTCGTTCATCTCCGGCGCAAGACACGTAGTCGCCGCAGAAGGCCCAAGAGGCCTCCTCGTCGGCTTTGGCCCCACGGCGGTTGGCTACCTCGCCCAAGGTGGCGCCAAGTTCGCCGGCTATGAGTATTGGAAGAAAAAGTTCGTGGAGATTGCAGGCGACCAGGAAACGGCGGTGCAGCATCGTACTGCTATATACCTTGGCGCAGCTACGGTTGCAGAGTAAGTTGCGCCTGCTTTTCCCCCTTGGTAATTAAACCTTTTTGGGCGTTAAAGATTCTTTGCCGATATTCTGCTCACCCCACTCGAAGCAACACGCATCCGCCTCGTCTCGCAACGCAACTACGCAACTGGCCTGGTCTCTGGCTTCACACGCCTCGCACGAGAAGGGGGCATGCGTGAACTCTACGCAGGGTTCCTCCCCATCCTTTGCAAGTGCGTGAATGCTGTTCATTTCATAACACTCCCGTCCGCCAATCCATAACCCTACAGGCAAATTCCATACGCAATCGGTCAATTCACCGTGAACGAGTTCTGTCACGAACTGGTCTTCCGAAACATGTCCGAGGATACTAAAAAGTCCCTATCAGCGACATCGAAATTCGGCGTCTCACTGGGGAGTGGTGTTATTGCAGGCTTCGCCGCCGCCATCTTGAGCCATGTAAGCTTCAACCTTTTTCTTCTACAAAGCAACCAAATCCTGACTGGCCTTGGGATCAGCCAGCTGATACCCTATTGAGCCAAATCAATAAAGGGCATGGACCTACTGGGTCGATGCCACACCGCCTCGCCACCCTTGCTCGCGAGGCAGGAGTAAAGGGCTTGTTCGCCGGTTTGGGTCCAAGAATGATCATGACTGCCGGCTTGGTTTCCTCACAGTTCCTGATGTATGGCGCGATTAAAGATGGTGCGTAACTCCATTTTCGTTTAATTTCCTGCTAACTTCCGTCACCAGCCCTTGGTGCTCCTCAAGGCCTGGAAATACACAAGAAAGATTAATTGTTCACACGACAGCCGTCCATCACCATCATATTATATCCATACCAGCATTAATTTACGCCGACCCTAATTGTCTTGGTTTCTGCCGAGCACATGAGCTAACTTTCCTTTCACGTCGTCACCCTCTTCTACTTCATCAAGTTTCCACTGCAAAAATCGACGGCACACCGCCTCGGCGTCTTCCAAGTCCGCCTTTTCCTCATCTGTCATTTCCTCGTCAAGTAACCGCCCAAGCTCATGTGTTGAGATTAAATGACTTATTCGTTTTGGTCAGCAGCCGAGTGTAACGATTTATGAAAGGACGAACCTAATGTATTGAGCCCTATCGACAATTCGAGATGGGAGGCCAAAAATATCCGCACATTTCGCAGCATGGGAATCGAGCGACAAACCCTCGGCTACCCTTGTGGCACGTTCTGGGGTTCCTCCATCCTCTGGATTTAATTCACGTACCTGTACAAATAAGTAATTTTCTCGCCAGGCCCGAATTTCCCTGGGCTGGCTTCCTGGTTACTTGTCCATCCATCTCTCGTTGTATTTGTTTCGCTCTCCCCCTCTATGACTGCCCCATTCTCTGAAGTGATTATAACTTGCATATGCCGAAAGGAGATGGGCACCAGTTCGGGGTCGAGCACGCCCTCCGTAAACACATCATGGAAATGCGTAGCAACAAGCACCTTGGGACACTTTGAGCCACGGCTGAGAAGATGCTGTAAGACGCCGCAGAAGATTCCAGCACCGTCTGATGAGGATCAAACCCAGAAAACACGCAGATGTGGCGGCAGGAAGCAAGATGAATTGAAAAAACAGAAGACGGCCCGAAATTCACGTTAGCCTCCACGTGAATCACAGGGATGACCTAGAGTTCACGAGCCTGTGGAGAGAGTTCCTTTCCCGAATTCGTCGAGCAGGACTAGGGACCGATCGGTACAATTTCGAAGAAGTAGAGAGACTTGATTTAAGTCGATCATGAAAGCCGACTGAACCTAGGGGAGGTCAAGATGCCATATTGATTGAGGTCATTAAGAAGTGGCCGATCATTAGGTTTAAATATCAGCGCACTTTTGATACAGATTCCCGAGTCGAAACGCGTGTGAAGACTCGCATGTGCGAGTATGAGTATCCTGACATTCATAAATATTGCAGGGTAGTTACTTTTATCCACAATCCCAAGCGTGGCGGATTCAGCAGGGACGAAACTACGGTGTCCAGTTCAGCGAGAGAACGGCACGAATGGGTGAGCGTACCATCCAATCTGTCCGAACAGAGTTGTCGACTATTGGCAGAAAATCCTCAGAAACACCCACCTGGGCCATAAATTGGATTAAGGCAATCTATGAATGTAGTCAGTAGGCATGTATTACATAAGACCGCTAATAACGAACCTGCTTCAGGTAAACACTCTTTGACATCTATTAGCATAGATCCCACATAAATAGATAAATAATTTACTTTTCCGCAAGCGTTTGCACCAGTGCAAAGGAGGATGCTATTCCAGGGCTCATCTCCGGAGTATTCGGAGGGGGAATCATATCCCGCACCCCCAACAAGCTGAGCATCGTTCGGCACAAACGTGTCAACCACTTGCTCTTGCAAGGGATGCCTACTCAAGTTGGCCTGGTTTCATAGAACGAGAGTTACGTGCGACTCACCGACCCTGGATGATATTAATAACATTGTCCTCAACCATTTGAGGCCGATTATAGCTATACAATCTCGAGGCCTCAGAGAAAGATAGGAGACAATCCAGCTCTGCACAAACACCGCATGCTTTATCGATGACATCGCGGCACAACAATGCCTCTTCCAAGAGGTTCTGTATGATCTCAATTTCTCGGTCTACGATCGTCGAATGGAGGTCCCCAATATGACTGTCCATATCTAGAGGGTGAATCAGCTCGGCATTCGGAACTACTCATTGCACCAGACTACTCGCCATGCATTTCCTGTGACTTAAAATACACATGGGCACTGTGGGACGATAGTGAACAGGGGGGTAATAGAAAAGTAGTTGAGGGACTTGCTCTGATGAGAACTTTTGGAGGGAATTTTTCTGAGCAGCGAAATAAATGTGTTAAGTCGTAGACACACCTGGAAAGTCCAGTCATTGATGGCTTGGATGCCAACTTCTCCTTGCCATTCTTCTAGCATCGGCACACAGACAAGGTATCCTGTCGTGAACGTTACGGACGGGCACATACGGCGGTGATATCGAGTTACCTAGCTGGGGAAAGTAAACGACGTTGAGTGATGCTGCGAAATCTGGAGGAACAGTTTGGGAGATCTGTCCAGCCACCTTGGACTGTAGAAGCTTAAGATAATATCCCCAAGAGTCCAGTGTCACAAACCAAAACAGAATCAATGCCATAGTAGACGTGCTTTCTATTATCCAGCTCCTCGTCGACGTTGGGCCGAACACATACTCTTCCGCTTTCGGTCGATTCTGCCCAGTCTATCTACAATTGGAAGGGACGGTGGGAATTGAATAATTGTAAGGTGTGGTACGTACGATATCGTTGACTTTGTTCCCAACTTCTTTGAACGCCGCGATATCCAAAACGGAAAGAAGCTAACCATAGATAATTGACAGCTGAGATTGCAAACGAATTATCTGCTGACCTGCTTGACGATATACACGTCAGCTGCCTGGTGCAACTCACTCAAGCTGTCCCTGAGCATAGTAGAATGGAACGTAAACTGCGGCGGGGGATGCAGATGAGCCTAATTGGTAAAGGACTAGTATCAAACCTTCACGAGCCCTTGCCAGTCTGATAAGTTGGCCCTGCCGACCTTCAAGGCCGCCAAGATCCGCGGGATGTTCTTGATGCCTTTGAGGTGGCCATGCATTATGTCAGTGGTGGCAAGGTTTTCCGGGTTTAAGAAGCATGCAACGGCCTCATGGCGATCGTTGATTACACTCAAAGATAAGGATGGTCTGAGTAACCAGGTGCGCAGCAAAGCACGTCCAAGGGTAGTCTTCGTATTGTTGAGTATACCTTGTGCGAAATCAGGGCTTTGATGGGAAAAGAAACGAATGAATGGCGGACCAAATAATGACAGGCCTTCCTTGGTCTTGTCAGAATGAACTGAGGCATGGCTTTCATTATCAAACACCTGTAAAGATCTTGGTTCGCTTCTTCAGCTGTAGAGGCATAAAAATAAGGAATTATAACGTGCAATAGAGCATCTGCATTGATCTGCATAAAATCGTGCCTGCAGTCGACTGTTTTAGTAGTTTCGCTTTGCAAGACAACTCGGACCATGAACTCACATTGCGAGAACCTCGATGTCCATGACTTCTAAGCCTGATATGCCTTCGTCTTCGAATTCGTTCAAAGCGCGTTGGCGTACAAGGTGGTCTAGCAAAGCGCCTACAGATCCCATCTAATATGACCGCCTCATAAGTCTTGCCAGAGGGAGGCGGATATAGCTTCACGAACACAAAGGGGTGAAGACTCCACAGAGGCGAAGTTTGCGAGTCGAATCGAGGCGTTCCATCGTTTTTCTGTGGGATTTCCTGCAGTATGCTTCCGATTTTGCATAAAGGTATAAGCATTCCTTGAGATGGAGCCAGCTGAATCAAAATCAGAGGAAGGGGGAAGATCTATTTCGTATGCCGGGAGGTCTGAGAGTCGACTGAGTGAAAGTAGGCGATCTTGACCCTTGGAGGGCAGGAATTCTTTCTGTGGTCGTATCTGGAACATACTACCTGATGCATCCGCTAGGAATTTCATCAATATATGCGTCTAAAATGAGGTAATTATCCAGTTACTGCATTCACGCAATAAATCGATAAATTCGTCGTCTGACTTCGAGCTTGTCAGAACTATATCAGGACTGATTTGCTCAAGAACTACAAATGATCAATTTAAAATATGGACTTCGATATAATGTGATCAAACTTAACGCATCCTAGTCAAATCAAAATGCCCCGTTTCTTGTGTATCTTCAAGAGCATAAAGTTTACATTTGACAGGGTCATAATATGTGCACCCTAATTGGCCTCTGCGGTGTAGAGAATAAGTTAAAGGGGGAGGTGATACCAAGGTGAGCATACCGCGAGCACCAAGCAGTAAGATATATCTGACGAACGTGAGGTTTAGCGTATATATATTCCTTGAGCGGGGTAAGAATACTGTACCTTTTCTGTCGAGCTGGAGTCTTCGTCGACAGCACTGTCCTCTGAGGCATCCTGCGTTACTGTCGGTTTCTCCTGCCATCGCACTTTTTTTGTGGCTTCTACTGTATTAGCGCTGTCAGAGTCATTGTCAGATGCTGGGGTTTGGACCCTTTTGCGTTTTCTCGGTGGCATAATGCGGGTAATTATCAAGGCATATCACCTTGTTCGCAAAGAAGGTCCTGTGACCCTTCGTCACACAAAGGCACGACAAGGTCACATTTTCAAAGATGAGTGAGAGCAATCCACAGAAAATATGCATATTGGCAAATGTTTACATTGGGCTCTACTTGCTCGCAACTTTAAGAATATCGCTGGCACTGCCAGTAACTAAGCAGGTCGATGAGCATACTGGCATAATCATATTTTGCAGGAAAACCCGACTCACCATTAAGGAGCAAACCCTCCGAATCTAGCATGACCCTATTGCCTGACGTGGCAAGAGTCGAAGCGATTTCTCGGGCGGCTTCCAGACGACGAAGTTCAAGGAAACCCTTATTTTTACGGAGAGATTCTCCAATGAGCTCAGCGCTCTCCGCTTCACCTTGAGCACGGACGATAATGGACTTTGAAAAAAAGGATAACACCATCAACAAAGATCACTCTCAGGGATGCGCAAACCCACTTGTTTTTCCTGAATGGCTTGATCCACCAAGAATGCAGCTCGAAGCGCTGTTTGTTGTGCAACCTACACTTGGGTTGGGATCTGCGACCAAAGCGATTGGAGATTTGACTCACCTGTTTAGCCTCGACGGCATGCGTAAACTCAGGCGAAAAGGCCACGTGCGTAATGGAAACATCGTCCAGCACCAAGTTAAACCGAAGAGCTCGGCTTGTCAGATTTTCTCGCACCAGACGTGACACCTAGCAAATTTTAGTAAGCGTTCTTGGGTGGAGAGATGTACACACATGTTCACGTTGTGTGATCAACTGGCTGGCATTGAACTGGGCCACAACACTTTTGAGAACTTCATTGACAATGGATGGCAGAACCCTCTCGTCGTAGTCTTTCCCGAGCTCACGGTAGATAGAGGGTAGGGCTTGGATCGAAGGGCGGGAAAGGACACGGCATGTAATATTGACCATTTGAAGGTCTTCCGATGCATGTCAATAAATTATCAGATGCAAGAAGAAGGGAACGACCTTTTGTTCCGGTCAAGCTTGCAATATTCCTCGGTTTCGCGCGAACGTCGAATATGATAGGTGTTTCAAACCATGGTAACTGAATTGAGGGTATTCGACACGAGCTTGATAAATACATGAGCTGACTCACGACTAGATGGGTACCTTCTGAATAAATATTATCTTTGACTCCATGGAGACTTTGTATGGAGACAGGCCAATTAGTCGAGTTGAAAAGCGGCGGAAAGCGGCTACTAACCGACTGTACTTGATAGCACGATGGCCACCGTCAACTGTAATTGTTCAGTATGCAGAATACTGAATGGGTCAATGGGTACTTACCGTTGAATAAGCTGGCATTGAGAGCAAAACCTCCTGCAACAAGAGCGATCAACAGTCCACTTCCAGCAAAGAGACCCTTTGGTGCTCCTGGGATGGGTCCACCACCTCCCGCTCCAGCAGCTTTTAGCTGGTTTGCCAGGCGACGAAATGCTTCCTGTCCGTTCATCGTGAATAGGCTTGTGGATTTTGAAAACGACGCGCTTGTTCCATTTGAACGTGACAGGCGTGACGAGCCGGCCGTTCTCACATCCATTCCTTAACTGCAAGATGCTGAACGGTGAAATTATCAGCAGCATCGTAGGTTTTCACTTAGCTCTCAAGATTTTCTGATATCTAACTCCAGCAATAAAAGCTGGGCTGGATTTCTATTGCTTGCTGGTAACGTTTACTGTCCCGAATTAGGCAAAACAAAATGAAGTGTCTCATCCGTTAATTTCAGGATAATAGTTTATTCGCCTCAGATATATGAAAACTACTCTCTCCAGTCTGGCGAAGGGCTCAGCATACTTTTCGTCATTGTATGGCTTCTGGGAGACCTGTTCAATCTCGTAGGGGCAGCCTTGGCTGGGCTTCTCCCAACTGTCATTATTCTCGCGTTGTATGTGAGTTCGTCAGTCTTTATCGCTTGATTGCGCAAAGCCTGAAAATTGCCTATTAGTACTCTCTCTGCGATGTTATCCTATTGTGCCAAATATACTACTACCGATGGAAGCAAGCTCGATCGCTGCCCTGTGATGACGAGGAAGGGGCGCCACTGCTGTCCAGCCAACGTAGGCCCCGCTCAGAGCCTTTGCCCGCAAAAACCCTTGCCATTCGCTATATCGGCGCTCTATTGTTTGTAGTACTTGTAGGGTTTACAGCCTGTTGGATGAGCAATGACATCCAGCAAACGGACGTCGCAAAAAGTCCCGAGAAAGGGACATCTTGGCAGATTCAACTTTTGGGTTGGTCGAGTGCTGTGCTATATGTATGTCCTTCCTGTTTCATCCTCTGTCGGCACCTGATAGGCGATACCGATCAGCTTGGAGCACGGATACCTCAAATAAGTCAGTCCGTTTTCCCCATGCGATGTTTTCGCCTCTAAGCTACCAATGCCAATGACAGTCAAGAATTTTACAACTCGATGCGAAGGTCTATCGCCAGCTCTTTTTTTCTTTGCAATATTCGGAAATGCCACCTATTCCCTTTCAATCTGCGCTAAGAGCATGGACACAGCTTATCTCATTAAAAATGCTGGCTGGCTGGCAGGTAGGTTGTGCGCACTTTCTACGTCGTTATATTTTCATTCGTAGTGCAGGGAGCGCATTAACTGTTTTCTTGGATGTATTTGTGAGTAAATTCCCAGTCTCTTCCTCCAGTTTTCTAACTCCACCTTTACGCATTGCTTCTTCGTGTCCGAACCCAGGTTCTCTGTCAGTTTTTTTACTACCGCTCGACAAACGCAGTTCGCACGCTGGATTCGTGAGGCATATGAGCCCAAAAAAGTAGAGCTAGATTTGTACGATTGGACATTACAAAAAAAAACTTATGCTATCGTTGTCCCGGATGAGCATTCGAAATAGAAATTCTTTGCCTGTTGGCTATATGGATTTGCAATAGCTTATCCTCGGTTACTTGCGTGTTGCAGTGATCTGATATCCAGACCGACCCAGGGAAGCGGCTTGGCCGAAGATTTGAGCTGCGTATAGATCAAACAATCGTGAACTTTCCGCTGAACTGCCTCGTTGCCTCCCTCGTGTTGCAGATGTTCATTCCTGTGCCCCACGTTGCAGGTCAGCCATCAGGTTTTTCTGGATCCTTGCCCAACTGCGAGTAACACAATCGACATGCTTTATGCCTCGTGCTTGTACGGAACACAAGGGGTACTCATTGGGGAGGCACACGCTTTATCAATACGCGATCGCTCAGGTGGTTATAAACCTTGTGCGCTGATACCCTTACGGATGTCAAGTTCCACAGTCCCTAGAGCAACCTTCTCTCACCTTCAACCGCGGACGGACAAGCTGGTGAGTCAGTATGCTTGAAGTGTCTCCATAAATGTTAACAAGACGGTCCAACAAAGGACAACGTGAGGTCGGGTACCCTGTTGCAAACTACCTAATCGAGTTAGCGCTCAGCACAGGGACCTCCTCCTCCGTCCTCCGCTTTAAACGTTGTCCACACATCATACTCGGCTCGGAAACTTTTTTCTATCCCCCCCACATATGTCGGCGATTCCAGTTCGCATACCTGCGAGTGTGTTCACTTCGCCACGACGGCGGAAACATTCTCTTAAGGGTTATAATGCAGTGCCTGCATTAAAATCCCGAAATTTCAATCCCGGGGAAGGGTATATTCCCCGACCTACAATGCCCAATGCCTCTATCTCCAGCCTGCGAGATGCTATCAATAAGCTCGATGCTACAATGACTGTCTTGATGAGCCAGCGTCGTGAATTGGAATTGCGATTGGAACAAGCAGTTCGACTCCAGTCACCCGTCCTTCGTCTTCCTAGCGAGCTATTATCATCTATATTCCTCATCGGTGTGCTCGATATGGAAGATGAGAATGCCGTTATGGTGCCTACATTGATGCTCGTCTGGTACGTTTTGTTTCTGCCATCCCGAAGGAGGCGACTGAGGGAAGTTGTTTAGCCGGTATTGGGCAGAGGTGGCGTTGAATACGCCTGTTCTCTGGGCTAAAATATGCATAAGCCCTCATGATTCACTCGACAAGGCACGTCGTCGTCTTGAGCGTTCCAAATCATGCCCCCTGGACATCCTAGTGAAGTTCGGTCCTCGTATCGAATGCACTATCAATGTCACCGAACAAGTGATCCGTGCCATGGACTTGTTTCGCCTGTCGTTGTGGCGTGTAAGGACCTTTCATCTTAGCGTCCCAAATCGTCGGCAGGCGAATGCGGCTCTTTTACGTTGTCAGGAAGATGCACCCCTCCTTGAAAACCTCACGATACAAATACATCACTCAATGCAGGACGACCATTACTCAACACCCACATTGCCACTATTTAAAGGAAACACACCCCACCTCCGCTCCTGCTCCTTGACCTCTTTCAATTTCGGCTGGGACTTGAAGCTTACAACCCGACTTCGTGTTCTTAAGCTCGGGGGCTACTTCAATGCATTCACACCTTCCGCCAATACTCTTCTCGGAATTCTGGGCCAATGCCCAGAACTGGAGGAGCTCGCGCTTAGAAACATGTCTGACGTCGATTCAGGGACATGCCTTCATATTTCAGACGATATGGATCCTTCAGTGTCCATCAAGGCGGTGCATCTTCCCCGATTGACAAAGATATCTTTATATTACTCAGGAGCCATACTCACGCGGCATATCATGGCCCAGATTGGCATTCCAAACCTTGAATCACTTGAAATGTGCTACTTGGAGAATGTGACCCCTATACTCCAGATGCTGTACACTCAAGGTCTCACGAGGCTGCCTCTCCGATTCTTACGGATAGAGTCCTGTCTATTTAACGAACTCAAGTTTGTCAACCTGCTACGGCGATTGCCATCCCTTGTTACGCTCGAGTTGGTTGACGTGGAAGATGTGTCGTCTAACTTCTTGAAGGTATGTTTGTCCTCATTCCTGGTAGCATTCCACAGCATTGAAATAACAGTAAATTCGAAGGGCTTGTCATCTTCTCAGCCCTGGGTATGTCCGCGTTTGGATGCATTGACTCTCGACGGATGCACATCTTGGGATTGGGACTCCCTGCGGTCGTTTGTAGAGTCTCGCTTACCAGCGAACCCACATGCCTACGCCCGATTCCATTCCAACCCAACATCAATTGTGTCATCGGCCTCTGCGGCAGCGGCAGCGCATGCAAAGTCAAAAAATCAACCACGAAACAGTCACCCAGGTGTAAATCTCGGCCCAATACGCTTGCGTGCGATCGATGTTACAAGGTGTAGTCAGATCAGCAAGGAAATGGCCCAGTGGTTGAGAATGTACGTATCTGAAGTCAAATGCGAATCCACGAAAGGTGCCTGGGGTGATTCTGCCATGACCTGACACTGCTACAATAATCACACAATCTAATTTAACGCTGGCACCTTACCGCGTGAGATGCTTTTCTGCTGCTTAATAACGATGATCCTTTTTATAGTTTATTCAATTGTTAAAAACGATGAGCATGATAAAGTTGTATTTTTATGGACAGTGGAGAATGAAATAGAACCACATTGCAATTAAATTCGGCCCACTAACTCCTGGTATAACATTACGAGTTCAGGTAAGCAAGCATGAGTTTCCTCTTCACCTCGTCTCGTTTCTTCTGCCGGTCAAACCCTCTATACCCACGACCCAACTCTTTCTTTTGTCTACGCGTTTCTTCCGCAGCCTTGATATGTGCGGCCATTGCCGCTGCATTGTGTGTTACACGTTTTTGAGAGGTTTTGTAGGGTCCCGAGGTTTTGGCTTTAAGCCCGATACCCAGCCGGTCAAACTTCAAAACGGTTGCTATTGGAGTGAGAAGAGCTTTTCGACCGTAAGCCGAGTTGTCGGTCAGCGAAGTTTGCTCGGGCTTGGGCGTTTGATTCATGTCCTCGTCATCGCTCACGATCGAACCGTCAGAGTCGGAATCTGACAGGGTAAGGTCTATCACTCCGACATCGCGCAACTCACTAACGCCATCGAATTGCTCCACTTTAACCTCCTGCACTCCGCGCCGGATGGTATTCCCAAGACAGGGTTTGCCCTTTCCTTTATTAATATTATCCGTGGGTATCATTTCGGCATCCTGCAAGATGCTTTTGATGGGTTTCCGCCGAACCACGCCAGGCCCTAAGGGCTCACCCTCGTTCCAACCGCTGCGTTGCAGCATGTTGAAGCCTTTATTAGACGGTCCGATTTCGAGCCAAACAGGTGGTTCGAACTGCCCTTGAGATGGTAATGGCGGTGGATCTCGTTCAAGCATGTCCGCTAGACTAGGCGGTGCAGCTAATGAGGGTGGCTGCTCGGATTGGATTGCCTTCATGATGAACCAATTGTTCTTATTCCTCCTTTCGGTCCTATTCCCTGAAACTGTGGGTGCGCGTGGAGGTAGTGAAGCGGTACGAGAGGGAAGCGGTTGGCCTGAAGCAGAATGATGGGATTTATCCGTCAACGAGCGGTACCACCCAGCTAAGCTGTTTCCGTGAGGATCCGTGCTGTCAACAGGCAGATTTGATGGAGTCCCGTGTATGGACCCAAAATCATCATACGAGGAGATCGCCTTTACAAACTGAGGGGGTGCGCACTGACGGCGAGGGAGGTAGGCAGCTTCGAGCGCCCATGCTTCCTCTGTACTCAAGTCGTCGGTGACAACATGTGGTGTGCTGTGGGCCACAGAAGGACCTGGTTCGGATTCGAGAAACCCCTGATCCTGTGGTACATAATGGGAATAGATGGTATGGGCAACCAGAGCCATGAAGGTTAGGACGAAGAACGCGTGCTTAGTCATACATATATATCCTTACTCATCATATCTAATCAAAAACAGACTCATACACTTTTAAGTCTGTCAATATCACCACCAACCATATGAAATGGTATGGCCCCCCATTTGTGGCTATGGATCCCCCACATGATCAGTCGTCTCAGCTACTCGACCGAACTGTTGCATCTGGCTGGATGATGACCCAGGCCTCAGGTAATGCCTCCGCGCTATGATCGATGATGTACACTTGATGTCTTTGCTGTCGCCGAACATTCAACTTCTTCCAGGATTCTATCTTGGAGGGCATACAGGCGCCTGAACCCACCAACCTTGGTTAGCCTTACGCGATGGATGGCAGCTTAAGTCATCTGCTATTAAAGGTGCTGTTATCCATGCAATAAATTGGCCCGTGTCGGAACTCACAACTTTGCACATGTGTAATGACGAGATCTTACTCAAGGAAACGACACCCTTTCGTCCTTCTCTTTATTGCATTCAATGTACTCTATTCAAGTTCCGACCTTGAATGTTGTATACTAAGTGTCAATGCTTCAATACGTGGGCAAAGTGGAAGTTCAGGATAACGCATCCCATCCGCGAGTCTTAAGGGGGCAAGATGAACACCTTGATAATTCAACGCCCATTTAACTTACGGCTGCATGGTATCTTCGCCAATTGATCGTAACGCCGGCGATTGAGTATGGTCTGGCGCGCTACCCTTGTTGATTCCGTTCTTGTTCTTTTCAATACCCCCTCAGTGCCTCAGAAAAGGAGAGAGGATCAGCAAAGTTCATATGGATAACTGGAGGCTGCAAATTTATCCAGTACTGGATCTTTCAACGGGTCAGACCTGGCAATGCCTTGGTCAGCATCTTGTTTGGGGCAATTAGTGGGCTAGTTTAAGTATCTTCACCCTGAGCTGGACCTTGTTGGAAAACCTTCGGACACTCCGGTATATCATCGTTGGATGTGCCCACAGTGGTGGGTTCAAGCAGATTGTGCCGTTGCCTTCTTGATAGCTGCTTGGGTCATTGCTCCTTGACTGTACCGTGCACCGACCCGTGATATCACGTTTTTAACCGTTGGGCTTACACTCTTGGAGTTACCCTCGACTTTGCCCGGTTTCCGATGGTCTCATATAGGGCCCTGGACGACTCTGGCCGTTGATACGATGCAAAGGCGACCGACGCTATCCCGACCAAAAAAAAGTATCCAGTGTTTCCACCCGACGAACTACATAACATTGAACTTTTACACATTTCCTGATATAACTCAAGCTGTTTATGCTCTTCAGGATGTTGAGGCGGGCTATCCCACCGACCGGTTTCCAAATTGATGGCAACTCTTTGGGCTGATCCATTCCTCTCTAAAACGAGCTTCTATCCTGCAAACAAGTATCTGTACATGTAGACCAGGCATGGCTTGGACTGAGTACCAAGTTCGATCTAGAGAAAATGACGGGAAGTTACTCCTCGGGACCATTTTGTTTTCGTGTCCCATTGGCCAGTGAATCTGTAAGTGCTCTCCGCAGCTGGAACGCTTTTCGGCCTTGTGATATTCCCCTGTTGCGTGCGGCTTCCGAAAAACGGACTGTACCTGGGTTGGCGGGGGAACAGGTATGTGATCATGAGGCCTTTACTTATTTGCAATATGGGACTCTTTAGTGGTTGGATTAACACTGCCGATGAGAGCGCGGCACCTTTACAGCTTATTCCAGAAGTCGTTATGATCAACCCTCATCCTGGCCATGATCTTTTCATGGTTGTCCTTGTGTTTGTATATTGTGAATATACACTTCGAATTTGGTTTAGACCAAAGGTTTTGAGGTCATTACAACATTGGCTGAAATAAGCCTAGGTACTTACCCTGGTGAACCTCAATCCAGAAATATTGCTGTAAACCGCAGCATAAGAGTGATGTCCCCCGTAAACAGCTGGGCTCATTTATGTTCAGCGCATTTTCTCATCACTGCCATCTGCTAACTTGTTCGTAGAAAGCGGACCCTAGACCCACAGGTCCTCTAGAAGCAGAGCGTCTAATGCCACGGCAGTGCAGATCGTCACTCCAAACCGCAGTCGAATCGCAGGTACGTGCAAATTAAAGACTTGCAGTAATGGTAGTACTGATGGTAATGATGACAGGAGTGATGATGGTAATATATAGGTAGTAGTGTAAATATTCCGTATGTCTTGATAGTAAACAGTTTCGAAAGGAGAGTGCGGCCATCCAATATGATGATGAGTCGGATGAGTGGAGAACAACAAATATTCGGGGCATTTTTTTTTGAAACAGAGACAATTATTCTGGATATAGCACAGCGAATCGAAAACGAAGATAGGGCATGGGAAGGAACGGACTGATTTTGGGCGAGAGCTGATAATGTCGGTTTCAGGTGTGGGTATATCAACGAGAATATGTCCCTTGATGCTTAGTTTGGCAAATGGGTGCCATTGAAAGAAAATCCTGCTCCATTAATCAATCCCTTTTAGATCGAGACGGCCAAGAAGAAAACGAACCGGAGAATTGAGCTTGTACGGTGGAAGATAGATTGGAATCCTCGACGACACTATCGATCGGGTCCTCAGTGGTAAAGACGGTATCAAAGTTGGACACATCCTGGTGACCAATTGAGCCAATGTATGGAATTGATCAATCACACTGAACATACCACAGGGCTGGCAACGCTTGGCTTGAATGGGGGCTGGATCTTCTTCTCAAGGAGTTGCTTGAAGTCGATATGCTTTTCAAAGAAGGGGTGCCTTTTGATTTCCTCGGCGCCTTTGACGCCCAGTCTGTACGTGGGGTCCCTGGTCAGTAGGCCTTTGAGAATGCTGGATGCTTCGTCGCCGAATTCGTCCCCAAACACGAGAGGATCGTTTAAAATCTTGGCATACATTTTATCCGTTTCCTCTATTGTCTATCATGAATTCATATTCAGGGATGCGCCACATATACTGACCATCGTAGAAAGGGGGGAGTCCAGCGAGCATTTCGTAGAGAAGAACGCCCAAGGTCCACCAATCGATGGTGCGATCTACATATAAGAGATTGAGATGAGGGTATGAAAAATATGTACCAGATTACCATATCCTTGCGCTGTAAGAATTTCTGGTGCAAGGTACTCTGGTGTACCGCAGAAGGTGTTTGTCTTCTCGTTGCCTTTCATATTCAGCTTGCAAAGACCAAAGTCACACAGTGCGATGTGGCCAGTATAATCGAGGAGGATGTTCTCCGGTTTAAGATCCCTGCAACCACAGCTATTATGGATGATATAATAGCAGGCATAATACACTTACCTATAAACGACATCCAGTTCATGCAGGTGCTCGAGGGCGAGTAAAAGTTCGGCACTATAAAATCTGCAATAGGTGAGTAAGAAGGTATAAGGGTGAAATACACCTTTGTCATACCGAGACCGTTCCTCGTTAAAACGCTGCTCCCTTTGTAAGTGGTGGAAGAGTTCTCCCCCGTTGACAAATCTGAAATCCAATGTAAATAAGGGAGGTTCTAGATGATCCAGAAACGTACGCAAGAACAAGGTATAACTTCTGCTCTGACTGAAAACTGAATTTGAGTGGCACGATGAAGGGATTGTTGACTTGAGCAAGGACAAGCCGCTCGGCGAGTGTATGAGTAATTTCTCCACGATTGACAATATTTTGTTTGCGAATAGTCTTTAGGGCGTAGATACGAGATGTATCTCGCTTCCTGACTTGCATAACCTTGGTAGAAGGATTTGGCACAGAGTGTAGGGATTTGGAACAATACGGACCTTTCCAAAGCTACCTTTTCCAATTACGGTAATAAGCTCAAATTCGTCGATTGTTAATGAATGCCCGTAGTGTGGCTGATAGGATACGCCAAGTTGAATCTTTCCCGGCCCACCAACGACGTCGTACCACTGATCTTGGCTTCCCATGCCGTCGAAATTGGGGACAAACTTGAGCCCGCCCAAGAATATATCATTTCCGAGATCATCAGCAAGACCATCTCCACTACATTTTGGCTCATCAGCACGTAAATATAGTTGCAGGGACAATTCTGCGTTCCGGGAAACATCGCTGAAATCAAATGTTTTAGGGATGACAACCTGGTTAGCTTGATGAAACCTACAAGTGTGCTTGGTACATATACAAAGGTTTGTCTAGTTCACCGCCTAAAGGCGTGATGAGGACTTGATTGACTTCATACTCAACCACGAGGTATGGCAACCACCAGCATTGTGTCCGTTGAATGCTATTTCTGAATGAGGGTGATGAGGAGAGAGATGGAATTGTAGATATTTTTTCTTTACCTGTTTCCGCGTGTCTTTGCGAGCCTTTGTTGAGTGACGCTGGATGGAGAGACTGATGCGGCAACTTTTGCCTGTTGAGACGAAAGGGCAGACTGAACCGCCTTTGGCAACGGAGTGCCAGGTGGTAGCGCCAGCCCTTCAGCCCAGAGAACGCGGATGGCGAGGAGACCTGAACGTGGGCTGGGCGGCTCCTTTGCTATGAGGACGCCAGTTGGGTTTCCAGGGGTTGGGGTTGTTGACCGATTTACAGATTCTGCTGCCTTGAGGTTGGTTACGGACACTTTTTTCCTGGAAAGCCAAGACATAATGGTGGTTGAAAAGAGAGACGAGATGGAAAAACAAGGTCAGAAAGGAGCGAAATGGGTATCTCTAATGTGTTGGATGGAATAACAACATCGTTTTTACTAACTTAACTAACCATGCATGCCGATCACCACGTGACCCACCGACGGTTCCCAGAAAAGGCAAAAGTCGCGAAAGGGGTCACAAAATAAATGGCGTGTATAAAAAAGACTATTATTAAGACACAGTTCACACCACATGGCGTGGCGGAAGCTGTCGCGGAGAATCTAGGAAATGGATGGTATGTTGTTGTGGTAGAAGTGACGTTGCCAACTGCCGATAGCCTCACGCCGCAGCGACTCGATGCAAGGCACTTCGGCATCAAAGTCGATGGAACTTTTTACGGGCCATGGTAAAATGTGATGACTCAATAATCATGACACTGGGCGTTCCAAATGGTTCTGCTAACGCTGGCCACGAAAACACATACGTGGCTGCCACGGCGGGCCCGCATTGGGTGTTGACGAGGAGTCATACGGTTCAATTGACTCACCTACCTCAGGGCGATGCTTATCTTATCTGATTGTGCCAGGCACATTAGTGTAAATCGGCTTACGTTGTGTTCGCCGCGAATACCGTTGGTAGCATACTTATGGGACCATCTGCAACATTATAAGTTCTCTCTACTTCCGTGACTCCAGTTACCTTCCATTCTTTCACTCCTCCCTCCTCACCGCCCCCACCCCCACCCACCCCCACACCAAGGAGTTGCCGGCTACCTAGACCTTCTGGCCCTAGGTTATGTCCGATTCTAGGCCTAACAGCGCAGACGAAAAGGCAACCTTCGTTGCTGACACCAAACCCAAGGGTTTTTTTGCTCGTCGTAAGGTTTCCAAGGCAGCAAAAGATGTTCACGACGAAAAGATTCCCCCCACCCCCGACGTCGAGCCTGTCGAACCTACCTACCCCCCAGTAGCTTTCCTCAGCCTATTCCGGTATACTCTCCTTTCTTCTCTATAATCCGGTCCCTAACATTCTCATACCATCCCACGCTCGTAGTTTTTCAACGAAATTTGAACTATTCATCGATGTCATTGGCTTGATAGCTGCAGCTACGGCAGGGGCCGCTCAGGTTCGTGCAACAGTAGGCTTCCTGTTAAAGATTCCCCTGACGATCACTTTTATTGAACAGCCACTCATGTCTTTATTATTTGGCAACTTGACCCAAGACTTCGTCAATTTCTCCAGGGTCCTCTCTGCAGCTCAGAATGGAAGCTCTGAAGCACAAGCAGACCTCCCTCAAGCAGCCGCAAGCTTCAGATCCGTGGCTGCTAAAGATGCCAGTTATCTAACTTACATTGGTATGCCTAGTTATTCTTCGCATCGACTATATATCTCATTTTCATCCCAGGGGTTGGCATGTTCATTTGTACCTATGTGTATATGTATGTGTGGGTGTACACTGCAGAGGTTAATGCGAAACGCATTCGAGAGCGCTACCTCCAGGCGGTGCTCCGTCAAGACATAGCTTATTTTGATAAAGTTGGGGCTGGCGAGGTTGCTACTCGTATTCAAACCGATACCCGTACGCACCTTTTTTCTAATCTCATGATTTGCAGGCCTTGACATTTTCTAGATCTTGTTCAACAGGGCATTTCAGAAAAAGTGGCTCTTGTTGTCAATTTCTTGGCCGCGTTTGTCACCGGTTTTGCGCTTGCATACAGCAGGTCATGGCGTCTCGCCCTTGCCCTGTCGTCAATTTTGCCCTGCATCGCCATCACTGGGGGGATCATGAACAAGTTCATGTCTCGTTATATGCAGTACGTACATCAGACATCTAAATGTCACCATGTGTTTGATCTCATGGCTATTTCAGAGAGTCTTTGAAGCACGTAGCTGATGGAGGTAGCATTGCCGAAGAGGTGATATCAACTATACGGACTGCCCAGGCATTCGGTACACAGAATACATTGGCAAAACTATATGAAACGTATGTTAACCAGTCCCATGCCGTTGACCTTAAGGCCGCAACATGGCATGGGGGTTGTTTGGCTGTCTTCTTTTTTGTGATCTACGCTGCATATGCACTTGGTACGTATACAAGCATCTACCCCCTAGTCACAATTCACCCTGACATCAAAATGCATAGCTTTCTCGTTCGGCACGACCCTCATCAATCGAGGGCAAGCGAATGCCGGCGAAGTCATAAATGTTTTCCTGGCGATCTTGATTGGTTCATTCTCGTTGGCGTTACTTGCTCCGGAGATGCAGGGTGAGTTGACATCATTCCTCAGCAGCTCTCCTTCTCATACATCACCTAGCAATCACCAATGGCTGCGGAGCTGCTGCTAAGCTTTTCGCGACCATTGACCGTGTGCCCGATATCGACTCTGCCAACCCTGATGGTCAGAAGCTCGATCAAGTTAAGGGCGAAGTTGCTTTGGAAAATGTCCGTTTCAATTACCCTTCTCGGCCAAATGTGCCAGTCGTCAAAAACCTCTCGCTTACATTCCGCGCTGGTAAAACCGCTGCACTTGTTGGAGCCTCGGGTTCAGGTAAATCGACAGTAGTTTCCCTTGTTGAACGATTCTATGATCCTTTATCCGGCGTCGTCAAGCTCGATGGGGTTGATCTGAAGGACCTTAATCTCAAGTGGCTGCGTTCACAAATCGGTCTTGTCTCCCAGGAGCCGACGTTATTTGCGACTACTATCAAGGGGAACGTGGCGCACGGCCTCATTGGTACCAGGTTTGAGAATGCCCCCGAAGACGAAAAGTTCGCGCTCATCAAAGAAGCATGTGTCAAGGCCAACGCCGATGGCTTTATCTCCAAGCTCCCATTAGGATACGACACCATGGTCGGCGAACGTGGTTTCCTGCTATCCGGTGGTCAAAAGCAACGTGTTGCAATTGCTAGAGCCATCGTCTCGGACCCTCGCATTCTCCTGCTGGATGAAGCTACAAGCGCTCTCGATACACAATCTGAAGGTATCGTGCAGGATGCTCTTGATAAGGCTGCTGCAGGCACGTTTCCTTCTACGTGCCCTTGCTATATGTAAACTGAATCGTACATATTCTTAGGCCGTACCACGATAACTATTGCTCATCGTCTATCAACCATCAAAGATGCTGACGTCATCTATGTCATGGGCGATGGAGTCGTTCTTGAAAAAGGAACTCACAGCGAACTCATCTCCGCTGACGGTGCCTATGCACGCCTCGTCCAGACCCAAAAGTTACGTGAAACCCGGAAGGACTCCGATTCTAGCTCCATTGCCTCGGATGACGCTGCAGACATGGAGAAAGCTGCACGGGAGGAAGTTCCCCTTGGTCGCAAGAACACTGGGCATTCTTTGGCAAGCGAGATTCTCGAAAAACGACAAAAAGAAGCTGGTGGTGAAAAGGAACAGGAAGATCTTACCTTGTACGCACTCTTTGTGCGCATGGGGTTGTTGATTCGTGATCAGTGGAGGAATTATATCATTGGATCAATCTTTGCATGCAGTGAGGTGTCTACTTCATGCAACTGGTTTCAATCAAACTTATCCCATCGATATAGTGACTGGAATGGTCTATCCTGCATTTGGCATTGTTTATGCCAAGGGTATCGAGGGGTTTTCGTTGGAGGATAAAGCTGCTCGCCGGCACGCCGGAGATCGCAATGCTTTATGGTGTGTAAACAAACTTAAAATCTTCCAGAGGTGACGGTCTAAAGTGATCCCTTTTTTCCAAGGTTCTTTATCATTGCCATTATTTCAACGTTGGCCATCGGCATGCAGAACTATTTATTCTCACGTGGAGCTGCAACTTTGACCTCCAGGTTACGCGTACTCAGTTTCAGAGCCATCTTGAGACAAGATAGTGAGTGTCGTGACTGGCTTCAAAGACATCCTTCCTCATGCATCTGCATCCCATCAGTCGAATTCTTCGATAAAGATGAGAACAGCGTACGTCTTTTTATTTGCCAAGTTATACGAATTGCTTACCTTGTTACATAAAGACTGGTAGTTTGACCTCCAGCCTGAGTGAGAACCCCCAAAAGGTGAACGGATTGGCTGGAGTAACCCTCGGAGCGTATGTTGATGCCATCCCCTTCATTTATAAAGCAAGCTAACGATCAAATCGTGACGTAGCATTGTCCAGAGTGTTGCGACCCTCGTGGCCGGTTCCGTCATCGGTCTTGCATTTGCCTGGAAACTCGGCCTCGTTGGTATCGGTATGGTTGCCTTGCTTTTGCTCATCCGCCTGTTGTGCCTGATGTATCTTTAACTAGCTTGCACTCCTCTCCTCGCCTCTACCGGTTATATTCGTCTTGTTCGTCATTTCTTTTTTTTCTTCTTTTTTTGTCATTTAGGCATGCCATTGACCCTTGGTGTATCAGCGCGTCGTCGTTCTCAAGGATCAAGCAAACAAGAAGGCCCATGAAGGATCCGCACAATTAGCTTGTGAAGCTGCAGGTTCTATCCGCACCGTTGCTGCTTTGACACGGGAAGATGATTGCCTGGACAAGTACAGCGAGAGCTTGATGGGCCCTCTTCAAAACTCCAATAAGACTGCCCTATGGAGCAACCTCCTCTATGCGTTCTCGCAGGCACTCTCGTTCTTTGTTATTGCCCTTGTCTTCTGGTACGGTTCACGGCTTGTTTCCAACTTGGAATATTCCACGTTCCAGTTCTTCGTTGGCCTCATGGTGCGTAGCAACAAGTGATTAGTGTATTTGTTTTATATGCTCACCTTTTGCTCTTTTTAACAAAGAGCACGACGTTCAGTGCTATCCAAGCCGGCAATGTGTTCTCTTTCGTGCCTGATGTCTCCTCCGCCAAGAGTGCTGGATCTGATATTATTCGCCTCCTCGATTCACGACCCGAAGTGGACTCCGAATCATCCGAGGGCAAAGTTGTGGACAGCAAGACATGTCAAGGACATATCCGATTCGAAAATATTCACTTCAGGTATCCTACAAGACCAGGCGTTAGGGTGCTTCGCGACTTGTCCTTTGAGGTTGAGCCGGGCACTTACATCGCTTTGGTTGGAGCCAGTGGTTCAGGTAAAAGTACTGTGTAAGTCAAATGTTGATCATCACAAGTTGTCTTGGGCTCATACGACGTCTCTTAGCATTCAATTGATCGAACGCTTTTATGATCCTTTGGCTGGCGATATATATGTATGTCCCGGTCTGCGTTATGTTTCGCATTTTAATAGCGTCCTATAGCTCGATGGCGAACGTATCTCCGAGCTCAATATCCAGGAATATCGTAAAGAGTTGGCCCTCGTGTCCCAGGAGCCCACGCTTTATGCTGGCACCGTTCGGTTCAATATTTTGCTTGGTGCTGTCAAGCCTGCATCAGAAGTCACACAAGAGGATATCGAGAATGCTTGCCGAGATGCTAATATCCTCGATTTCATCGAATCCCTGCCCGAGTAAGTATATCCCCGATTCCGATCTGTCAATCTGACCCCTCCTTGTAGCGGCTTTGATACCGAAGTAGGAGGGAAGGGATCTCAACTTTCGGGTGGACAAAAACGTGAGCATTCGTGTTAGGTGTCATCATCTGGTCCTCATGCCTTATGTTTACAGAACGTATTGCCATTGCTCGAGCACTGCTTCGCAACCCGAAGGTTTTACTCCTTGATGAGGTTGGCTTTCACCGTTGATATCGGCGAATCTTCCATGCTGATAACACGTTTCTAGGCAACATCTGCGCTAGACTCAAACTCGGAGAAAGTCGTCCAGGAGGCACTCGACCAAGCTGCAAAAGGCAGGACGACCATTGCCATTGCCCATCGGCTGTCTACCATTCAGAATGCAGATCGAATGTACGTGCCCTTCGGTGTTTAGCGCTGAATGGACACGCTGAACTAATTCACCACCTGCAGCTACTTCATTAAAGAAGGGCGTGTCAGCGAATCTGGCACGCATGACCACCTATTGTCGAAACGAGGAGACTATTACGAGTTCGTTCAACTACAGGCCCTTAGCAAACGCGACTAGAGGCTTATGTTCCACTGCATACCTTTTTTTTATTGATGACATTATGGCAGCCTAATATCCCTCATCCATCTCATTATCGCCATCTACTCCATCTCCTCTCTCCCTTTCCCTTTCCCTTCAGTGTTTACGGTAGTAGCTACTAGGTCTCGTTCGTTTCATACCCTCGTTATTACAGCATTAGTAATACTATATAGACCAACATGCGTTCGCCTTGAGGCATTTTGGAAGTCGGTATATGAGACTCAGTGTTGAAGGCGGGTGAGCAGCATATTCCAGCAAGAACCCATGGGCAAGGCCATTACACGAAGACAGACGAGTCGATTGACGAGTGTTTCGGAGGAGAGGCTTGGTCACGGACAAACCAAAGGTCCAAACCACGTGGCCAGCACATTCTTCGCCCGCAATATCAATCTCTCCACACAACTCCCACCTCCCCCCCGCAACAAAATGTCCGTCTCCCTCCAGCCCAGCAGTGCCCTTGGCTTCAGGAGTCTGTATCTCTTTTCTCTACAAGCTCATCGTTCTCATCGTTCACTAGGACCTCTCACCCAGCTCGTCAAGCGTTCACTAACCATCACAAACAACAATTCCCAACCAGTCGCATTCAAAGTCAAGACGACTGCACCCAAGGTGCGTTCAACAGGTTCTCTGTTGCAACCTAACCTCATGCCTGGGCTCAGCTGTACTGCGTGCGTCCAAACTCAGGTCGAGTTGAGCCGGGCGAAAGTGTAGATGTTGCTGGTACGTCCTCGCATTCCGGAAATACCAACTAAAGTGATAAATTCCTGCGCTTTTCCCAGTCATGCTGCAGGCTATGAAGGAGGAGCCGCCACTGAATACGAAGTGCAAGGATAAATTCCTGATTCAGAGCACTCTCATCACTCCTGACAAAGAAACCATGGCTTTACATGAGATCGTGCGTAGTCATCTGACCGAAAACATGCGTCATCACTTAATACACGGTAACAGTGGGCGAGCCCAGAAGCCAATGAGGAGGGCAAGGTTCATCAACAGAAACTCCGCGTCACATACCTTCCGGCGGAAGGTCAGATCGAGGAGGAAGAGGAGCCTGCCATGCCGCGCAATATAAGTATGATGTCGGGTGTCAACGATTCGGTCAGCTTATTCATTCCAAAAAAAAACAGTTGACAGCTGACATTCGATATCTTGCAGCACATGTACGATACCGTTCGCCAGCAACCCTTGGGCAATGTACCAATACCGGCCTTTACATATGAACCTCCTCGTCCAGCGACACCCCCTGCAGATTTCAGTGTGGCACGCGAAGAATCTCATGACACGATTGCACAACCCCTACCTCGCGCTCCATCCCCACAGCCACCTGCGGAATCTGACCCACCACATGAACCAGAACATGCTGAGATCCAAGCCCCCATTCTCATTCCCACCCCTGTATTCGTTCCTGAGCCAGCCGTCCACGTACCAGCCCCTGTTCCCGCAGTCAGGCATGACCGTGACAATCGTGTTGACGCACTCAAGACGGAATTAAACGATGCTCATACAGAGATCAACCGGCTAAAGTCGGCCTTGGCAGCCGCAGCTGCGGCACGCCCTGCAGAGCTGAGGCGAAGAACCAGAGCCATATCGGACGTCGACAGTGTCACCGCGACGGACGTGCAGACGGCAGTGATGGAAGATCATCTTCTTCAGCAAGAAGGGGTCCCTTTGCAAGTTGTCGTTATCATCGCTCTCGGGGTATTTATTACAACATATCTTTTCTTCTAAGTCGTGCTTTATTTTTACTTCACGACCTGGTTGAGGCGCGAAGGCGGTTATTTCCTCTTCGTGGCTTGCCCTTTTTCTGAGTAGGCAATGGGAACAATCGATGTCTCTGTAGCTTTAATCTCACAGAAAAATGCCTCTTTTATTTACTCATCTATGATATCCACAAAGGCATCTGTCATTCCTCGCCCATAGATCGTTATTTATTTCTTGCGTTACTCTCACTTCCTGTTTTTGTACCTTCAGTGTGCTCGCGAATTCTCGTCAGGGTATTTTAATCAATGTTATTACCTCAGGGCAGGTTTCAACAAAGTGCATATAAATTCTCGATTTGTTGCCCATATAACATCCCAATGCAATTTAGTGGTTAGCTAATATCCCTTATGATGCTTGGAGCAAGGATGCTTCAACAGCCTGTGCCAAAAAGCGATGCACGCTCTCAGTTGGATGACCCGAATCTAAGAAGCGGTTAACGCCAAAGTGATTCTAAACAAACAGTTATGCGGTTGGACTTACTGAACCAGAAGAAGCCGGTTGGGTTTGGGCATGTGCAGAACCTAGAAAGCGACAACGAAACGGTTAGCAGTGAACCGAGAAACGTTTTTTTTGGCTATCAAATGAAAAAAGCGAGGACGACGCACCCTGTGATATTTGTGAATCCAAATAATGACGGAGAGTCTAGGACGCTGTTGAACCAGGAATGTGCGTCAAATGTCAATACGATGGTATCTGCCAATCATGGTAAGCGAAAACTTATGTCGCATCATAAATATCCCGTGCCTGGGTTAGCTTGCTTGAACTTGGCGATGTGTTCTGCGAGGATCGAATTGAACTCGTCGATGTGCAGCTTCATAAGAGCCACCTTCGTGGGACTTCCGAGGGTTCCGGGGGCGCGCTCTTCTGGTGGAACATTTAAGAAAAGATGTGTCCGCAAACCTTTGTTGGTGGCTTGTTGCTTATCGGAACGGGATCAGTTTTCTTGAGAAGGGAAGGGAACATCACGGCCCACCACAGCATTGAAGTATGAAGTCATCTCCACTTGCCAAAAGGCATTGAAGTCGGAGATCTATTCAATAGAATTTAGTAAGTGACCACAATTTTAGAGGCCAATACCCACCGTGGAGTTAAGAACTGTGTCGCCAGTATCGTTAATCCCTATCCACCACGTTGTGAGGGTCTGCCCATGTGGATGTGGAATGACATCTGCCGCAAACTGGGCCCATTGTTTGACCTGGTCTATTAGTGGTACTGTGAAGTTATGGTGAAGCGGCAACCTAGACCCCGGAAACTTAATTTCATGCCATCGTTCGACACCAGCGACGCACAATGCTTTGTCTATATCTGCCCCAGCAAAAGCGAAATCCCATAACTGTCTTCGACAGGAGCTAGGCCTGCCTTCCAAGCAGCCGGTTAGATATTCGAGCTGGGATGTGTCAAAAAGCAGAATAGGTGTGCACATAAAACAAACTAACCCAATTGGAACCTTCTGAGCTCGTCTACGGAAAATGTCACCAAGATTCCAGGTCAGGTGGGATGGGCAAACATTTTTTGGAACGATCTCAGTCGTCAAAAGTTGTTGAGGAGTGAATGAAAAATCCAGAGCATCACCGATAAAACTATATTTCCAAATCAACCGATGGTATGTCCTGGGCAAGAATAGAATTTCACCTAAAGTTTGCAGCCCCATGGGTGCCTTGAACGAATGAATAAGAATCTCCAAACGCATATACAAACTTGACACTATCCCAGTCAAATCTGTTTGTATTCTTCATAGGTGCACCATTGCTGAGAGCCGAATTGGCAATCAAGCCAATTCCAAGATAGTACCAGAGCGCCCTCAAGGATAGAGACGAGTGCATTGCGGACTGGCGACCCCTGCAAAGGACGTTCCTTGGCTCTTATACATCTTCTACAGAACGTTTCCCGATGTCCGTCAGCTGATACAGTCACCGTGTATGCATGGGATCCTTAACGGACCGCTGGAGAGATGAATTTCGACGGCGAAGCAAGGTCATCTGATGAGAGTAATACTTAGAGGGCCCCAATTAGCACGAGCGCGTTGAGTACCTTTCCACAAGCCCAGTAAGTACAGTGTACAGTACCAATGTAACTATGGCCAGTGCTTTGTCCAGGCTTTTGGCTTTCACATTTCAGCGTCGTGTTGACTGCGATATGGCAAGAACGAATGAGGTGATCACAATGGGTTGTCGATCAAACAATTACCTTTATCAAAACTCCCACTTGCATTCCAGTCCTATCCAGCTCTTACCCCAAGAAACCTTACCATAGATCTTTTTTGATTTTTTTTGAGCATTCTTACATGGATCGCGGGTTGTAACCAACCTTATACTCAGTTGTGCATCGTTAGTCAACGTCAGCAATTCCCTCTCTCCCTGCTTTTTCCCTCGTCATACGGGATGTCCATTTACTCATCCACTGCTTGAGACCTGCAAGCGTAAGGCACATGGCCGTATGGCGAGACTTCAGAGTTTGGAAACTTGCCAGCCACAGCCTTGACCATGCTGGAAGTTGTATTGTCAGCTTCTATCAGCGGTGACTGCACTGCATGACTGCTGTGTCGGCGTCAAATCTTAGCATACAACGGTCCACCTTGTGCCTGTAGGCTACTGTCCCTGTTCAGCAGTGAACGGCTACCCTCGTCCCTGCACAACTTGAAGACCTCGATGATATCTCCATCAAGAAGGCGGCAGCGTCGAAGACATTCGTCGCGTCGCTTTGATCTAGAACCTCAAGTAGAGGCCCCAGAAGTTTCCGAAGATGCTATCAGCGAAGCAGTGAGATTCCTATGACGAAATAACCTTATATTCAATGACCCAGGCCTCGTCAAAAGGAAACAAGGCAATCTGACCTCGGA
>JASFDG010000083.1:0-44996 GCA_036937095.1 Phaeolepiota aurea
AACTCAGTCAGGTTCGCTCGCAGCATTGAGGAAACAAGGTGGTGTTACCTGCAATGACAGCATAGAGTGCTGTGCAGCCAAGCAGAACGCTTGCACTGGTAGTCCGGCTCCAGGACGGTGCATCATGCCCTCCATGCCCCCCAGCATCAGTATCAGCCCCCGACCCGCGCAGTCTTCCCGGAGAATGTGAATGCGCCTGTGACTGCTGATGGCGCAGCGCGCTGACCGTCGCCACCGCCACCGCCCGAGTGAAGTCGTCCGTGGTCATGGGCACCGGCAGGTGCATATTCTGCAGTCCCGCATTCTGCACAGCATGGTCTACGCTCTCGAGCACAGGGTTGTAGCTGGGCTGCATGGTTCCCGTAGCGTACGATACACGACGGGGATATACTGGCGATGTGCCAATCGAAGGACCGGTGCCGCCAGTCGCTGTTTGGGTGTGGTATGCTTCGCGAGGGGCTGGAGTTTGATTTCGCGATGGGACGTTGCTCCCGATGTGCGTGCTTGGCTTGCGTTGGAGCGAGGCGGACCGTTGGGTTCCTAACCCCTTTTGATAGATTGACATACGATTATGGGTAGGCAGCTCCATGGGGTGGAGAAGGGGCTGAGGGTTCTGCCAGATTTGGGATGCATGTGTCCGCAACGAGAACCACAACCCGATGAGATAGGACTACACGACAGGGCTTAGGAGACACATTCAACAAAAGCGGGGTTGACACTTACGAAGACCAAAACAGCAGCACAGAAGTACATCAGACTCTTCACAGTAGATTGATAGAAAGGGTCATGGGCAGGGTCGGGGTGCTTGTAATAACAGTGCTCGCAGATCCACGGGGCACTCGCAGGAGGTCCTTGGCCAGGGGGGGATGGACATCCGCTGCAAATGAGTTGGAACTGGAAGTCAAATTAGCCTTGATGAATGACGTGACAGAAAGGAAAAGGAAGCGCATACATTGCCATAGGTTTGGTAGAACAAGGTTGGGGTCAACGCCCCGATGATAGCCATAATCAACATCATACTGGTGACACCCGCGCTTTTTGCATTAAATTTCTGCTCCTTCCGCCTCAGAGCACCGCTACACATGCTCATTCCTGGCATGAGCAGGACACCAGCAAGCAGGGACCCAACAATTGACCCTTCCACGAGGTGGCCCTTGCCCTGCGTGAGAGCGATGGAATAGAGGATGATTTCGATGATAGAACCAAAGGTGGCGTTGATGACGGCACCCATGCCAATCGAGGACTGCGCCGAAATGGAGGCAACGGCCATCCCAATAAAGTAGGAGAGCGGGATGACGCTCAGCAGACTGAGAAGGAAAATGAGACCTTGAGACGCGATGAATGCCAGGAAGGCTGGAACATGTTTCCCTTCCGATTCGAGATCTTCCCTCATGGGTAGAAGGACAAAGCCATCGAAGATGACGAAAAATACCACTGGAAGGAGGTTGACAAACAGAATGTTGACACCCCCAATGGTATACTTATAGTACTGCAATCCCACAGCCCTATAGGTACAGAGCAGGACAGTTGATGTGGGCGAACCCGAGGGTGCTGCCTGTCCTTCAGAGAGTCTGGGATGTTTGACTGCAAAATGGGAGGCTTGGGGAGTAAAATCGCCGTCCACGTTGGCGTCACCGCTGTCGGCTTGGTTGGATGCCACAACGACGACAGGAGGGGCTGCGCAGAACCGCAGATTGGTCGGCTGTTCGAACATATGTTGAATGAGGGCCCAGTTCAACTTGGCCATTGGAATCGTGACGACCAATGCCCAGCAGATGAGGCAGACGATAAGCATGAGAGGAGCAATAATGCAAATGAATGCAAGCCAGAAGCATATTCTCCCTAGAATATCAGCCGCTATGTTGGGCTTGTAGGCAGCTCCCGGCAATGTAGGTGAGGTTGATGATGAAGTCGGGAGGGATGTCGCGCCATATGATTTGACCGGGAGGGGAACGCTGATCTGGTGGTTCAACAGACTAACATTTTCGCGTGTCGGCAAATCCGAGTTCCATGACACGCTCTGGTTGTGCTGGGCCGTTTCAGGCGTGATTGTAGAATGCTCTGAGAGGGGGGGACGGGGAACAGGAGCGCCTCCACTGGACACAGGGGGAGGTGATCCCGCACGGACCGTGTTGCCATCCGATCCCCCACTTCCTCGTCGACTATGTGGAGTGCCATCACCGGTAGCGAAATAATCCGAGTCAGCTGGATCCCCTTCAACATATTTTCCGAATGGCCACGCCAGGTACCACCCCAATCCAAAGACAAGGGAGGCATACCGTCTCCCTCCCAGTGGTACGAGGCACAAAAGGGCAGAGATCAATAAGCACGTCAATGCGAGCCACCAGCCGAACGCAAATACCCAGAAAATGTTTCCCGGGAGGAGGTGGCGCTCGGCCTGGGCTGAGGGAACGGAGTGCAGGGCTTCGTCCGCATGCCTCGTCACCGAGCGTGATTTTTTGTAGAGCGCAGGCTTCCAGATGGGGAGACCAAAAGGGTGCTGCACGTTGATGAGCGACTGACGCTCCTTCAGGGTGATAGGATCATCTTCCCCAACGTCATCCTCGTCCTCATCTCCATTATTGTCGACCCCGCCATCCCCTTCGACTGCGGGAGCCTTACCGTGGCGTTTGCTTTTATGTCCACCTTCATCCCCCACATCTCCCTCGTCAATGTCATCGTCGTCGTCGTCGTTGTCGTTACTATCTTCATTATCTTCACTTAATACGCCCTCATCACGATATCTGCGGCTTGTCGCCTGAGAGCTGCTGGTGCTGGTGCTCCTGGCAGGCGCGCGTTTTGCGGAATGTGCCGAGCTGCCTCGAATAAGGATTGGTGCAGGGGCCGTCCTCGTGGTCGGCGAATCCCCAGGAAAATACGAGGTGCCTTGATTATGGTGTTGGGGCGTATCAGTCGCTGACCACTGGGAGTTGTGGCTAATGGTTCTGTGCAAATGGCTATGTGGCGTCGGGGTGGCCGACAAAATTATGGATTCGTCGTCGTCGGTTGCTGGAGACGGTATATGCGACATCGATGAGAAAGAAGGAGCTCGACAATGGGAGCAGCGATGTGGACGGAATCTTTGTCGTCGACCAGCGCAACAGAGCAACCCAAGTCGCGATTTCTGGAAGCCCGAAACTGATATAAGCGCTCTGCATTCGGCAATAGCCGGGTATGAACGAAATCTAATCTAATCTCAACTACCTTTACTTCTTCAAAAGCTTTTCATGCAGCTGCGCCCCTTTCAGCTTCGCCCGTAAATATTCCAACCGCACATCGTATCGCTGGCTAACCTCCTCCCGCCGCCGTCGGATATCCTCCATCTCATGATCCAGCTCCTCGTCTTCAATCCGCAAAGTGTCTGAGATCGACATGGCCTCATCCTCTGGAATGGCATTGGCCGTAACATGACTCCTTGTCAGGCTGACGTTCGACCGGGTAGCGACACCAAGACCTCCGTATGATGCAGGAATTGCAGGAACAGGTGGTAGCGCCATATTTTTCGACGCCCACCTGTCAGATGCAACGCTGGATGACGAGTTCTTCCGGTGAAGCGAATTAGGTCGCGACGTTGACGACAACGCGCTCGATGAATTAGTGGCGAGCTTCGATCGAGGTATCTTCTTGGATGAATACACCGATCGAGCCAACGACGGTGTCGTACCAATAGACGTTATAGAATGCATCGACGCGCCATCATTGTCCGTCACCATGCGTTTATGTGATCGTCCGTCTGAGCTGCGGGCCCATGGTGAATCCAGTGGTTTTGTTAGTGCACGACTTTGCCGGCGTTGCAGCTTTGCCAACGTGGTCATCTCCAGCCCATTAAAGGCATCCATCAACCGCCTCGCCTCTGCCTCAACAGTCAATATCTCGTCCTGGATTTGGTTCGACGTCCTCAAAGTATCTTCGTCAAACACATTGTTCACAGACATCGCGTATTTGTTATCTTGCCCTAAGCGCATCGGAAACGAAGACGGCGGGGTGGCCAGCCGCCTGATACTCGCCGCTGACCGTGCGGGTGTGAACGGAGCTGGTGAATAATCGGAGGTCGGTCGGTCACCGGGCTTTTTGGAATATAAGTTTGAAGAAATGGAGATCGTATCGGCTTGAGCGCGCGAGGCAGTGGTACGCACAGATGAATTGCTTGATTTCTTGGATAATACACGTGGAAGTTTGAAGATATTGGATACGGTAGACGTTCCGGACCAGATACTTGAGGTGTCACTGTAGTCCTTGGAGTCCTTCCGTCGGCTCGTGACGCGACGGAGGATGCTAGCCACGTTGGACGTCACGGAAGACTTTGAAGCGATAGAAGCAGGGCGGGACCCTGCCTGGTAACTAGAAAGAGGCCGTGACACCGCTAGTTGTAAATTAGCTTGCATTCAAAACCAAAAACGTGGACAACCCACGTCTAGCCTCGGAAGGTGACGCTTCTAACGGTCGAGGTCTTGGACGAACAGAGGGAACAACGGGAATCTCGGATGGGACGGATGCTGATGTTGAGAATCTCTCAAACAGATTTTGCCTCAACAATCGGTATTCCTCATCACTGCATCCTATTAGCTGAAGTCCATTATCTCAAAGAGGCCAACTTACTTGAGCAACCCGTCCGAATTGGCTACCGCCAAATCATTGAGGCGCTGAGCCAATGTCATCCTGGACCCATAATCACATTTGTTAAAACGCGTCAAAATACATGAGATTGGAACGACTCACGTCGCATTACCCATGGTCTGTCGAGGGGTAGGAGGGTTGTTGTTCAGGGTCTGCACACGGACCCCCGGAGAAGCCATTTCGGAATTTCGCGTCGACACGGCAGTTGAAGTGGGTTTCCGCTTTGCAGGGGTCATTGGTGGGGTGGGGGCACTGTTGTGATTTCGGAGGATACTAGGCCCTGCGACATGTTTTGAGGGGGTGGACAGTGGGGTCAAATGCGTGGCAGCACGTCTGGGAGTGGCAGGAGTGGGTACTGAGGGTATCTGTGCCACCGACATAGGCTGGGTTCCGAACGACTCTTCGCGCTGCTTCCCCTTCGATTTTCCATACTGCATAAAGAAGTGGGGGAAAACGACAGGTTAATGGAAGGTGCCTAAAACGAAATTATAGAAGTAGAAGCACGCACGAAGCGGGATCGAATGACTTTTACGACCGACCTGTTCCCTCCAACCACCGTCGTCACATATTCATCGTTATCTTCCGCTTTTCTGGAGGAGAAAAAGCCCATATCGTGGAGGTTACGTTTTGAGTTGGTGTGATCAATGCCAGCTGCCAGCAAAAAGATGGTAAGATTGAAAAAGGAAGGCCGACCCCCAGCGCGGAAGCTCAGAAGGAAAGCGCCCACGAGGCCGGTTCGTGACTTGAAAAAAGTTCAGCAAATTTCAAAACATGGAAAATCAACGTATCAGACGCTGATCTCCATGAAATAAGTGGTCATCCGTGCCCACGTAAAGGTACTGTATATGTATATTCATTCTACACAGCCCATAACTACGGATATGAAGTAAAGAGGGTCGTAATAAAACATTATGGCATCTTCTCAGTTCTGACTTGAATTCGCGAATGCCTTTAAATTTCGGACGTTGCCAATGGTCGCTTCTATGGTGATAGCAAATATTCACCATCTGGGCCGAGCCATCTGACGCGTCCAATCGATTTATAGCACGGTACCGCCCAAACCGCTACATTTACTCAGCCAGCTAAAAGTGTCCCTTTATTCCTGTAAAACACACCAAGCTCCTTGATCGTATGTCCAAACCCTACCGTGATCGTCAAGCGGCTCCCAATCCACTTTGGCAACTTGTTACGAATCGAAACGCCCGCGTACCGCTTGTCCAGGAGAATCAACGAAGCCCAGTCACCCCTATGTCGAATCGCACGGCCTAGGATAGGCTTCGCAATCAGAAACCGCTTTGGAAGGCGCTATGCAGATGCTGGGAAAGGGCAAACTCACCAATACTCTGATTGACTGCATTCATGCACATGTTCTCATAAAGCTCTGCTGCCGCATCCTTCTGCTTGCCGTCCCTCTTATTCCCCCTCTTCTCCCCCATGCGCTTCACGTACTTCATCCGCTCGCGGAGCTCAGGCGACCCCAGATTCGCAAACGGCAGCCCAACAATGACAACCGCACGAGCCAGATCATCCGCAAAATTCAGGCCCTCTGAAAGCTTAGCCCCGATAACGGCGAACAACAGAGCACCACGTTTCTTGGTCGTCTGCGACACATCCTTCATGTGGTGCATCGTGAGTCCAGCCGCGCAGATGTAAAGATGCACCAGAACGAACGTACAGCAGCTTGTTTAGCAGCAGCGGAATACTCCTGCAGTACCTGATCTACACTTCCAGCCTCTTCAGGTTCAAAGAATATCTAACACGCGTTAGTAACGTCCTCCAAAGACTGATTCGCCAGATTTACAGATTTCTTCACTCCAAATTTACCCATCATGCCAATTTTCGCCCAAGCAGCCTTGGCCGAGTTCAAGAAACTATATGAAGGGAAAAACACAATCATCCCTGCAGGAATGACGTTCGTGAAATTCAGAAGTATCTGGCCAAGCTCCGCGATCTGCAGGGTTACATACCATGAGTTTGCCAGACTGAAGGGATGAAAAAGGCAAAGGGAGACTAACCGCAGCTGGATCACTCTGCTTCCCCGCCTTGAACTCCAGTTCACCTCCCTTCGGGCCCCTGCTCACAACCAACGTCTGCAGATTCGCTTCTGGTATGATATGCCCACACGAAAAGCTCGTTACCCGTTCCGACGGCAAATGCGCGAACAGCTGCGCTACCACATCCGAAATCTAACATAGAATAAAATCAGTCACACTGTGCAGATGACGAAGCGTGCGGGATCATACCGGTGACATGGTGCCTCCAGCGAGAATGACGGCTCGCGCGTCGTCCACCACTTCTTTGAAATTCGGAGACGGGTTCAAGAGCTGGTACTTGATTTCAACATCATCTTGACCTTGGTTGCTGGCCAGCGTGAAGGTGACGCGACCGTCTGAGGATTTCGTAACTGTCAGCCGAAACGATGGAACACGCGTATGATGCAGAACTTGCCGTCATTTGTATTCGTGAGGGCCAGCATGAAATCTTCAACAGTATGTAGAGGCGGAATAGCGCCACGTTTCAGGCTTTTAGTTTGGATGTCTACAGAATGCTTATGGTCAATGCCACAAACTGAGCTTCGAGGAAGAGCAAAATCCTACCAGAACCCAACTCTTTTTCAGCCAATTTATCTGAGTACCCTGCAATCTTCCTTGCAACCTAGGAAGTGCCTGTCAGCCAAAACTCGAAACCAAAAAGGGCAGAAAAAAGCACCTTGCTCGTCTTCAGGTACGCCTCAACTTCCAGCAGATTGATTCCGGCCACCTTCTTACCCAGCCTCGCTGTCAACTCCGCAACAGTCATCACCTCCACCCTTTCCACCGAACCCCCAGTCTGGCCGGGCCCCAAGCGCGCTGTCTTCCACTCGGCCACACACTTCTTCAGCGCGTCCAGAAACACAACGAGGCGCTTCAGGTGCAGCATGTTTACAGGAGACAACCGCGTGCGGAACTTGGTCACATACGTGCAGACCTGCTGCAGCGACGTCGCGAGCGTGCTGTACGGCAG
This sequence comes from Phaeolepiota aurea, assembly GCA_036937095.1. Classification (NCBI taxonomy): domain Eukaryota; kingdom Fungi; phylum Basidiomycota; class Agaricomycetes; order Agaricales; family Squamanitaceae; genus Phaeolepiota; species Phaeolepiota aurea. The sequence goes on from JASFDG010000083.1 coordinate 7,621, forward strand.
GCGCGTCGTGGATAACGAAAGGAGCGTTGGAATTAGATCTAATTCAAGGGAGATGGGGGAGGATATATTATTTAGATCCCCACCTGTACAAAAGAAGAAACAAATGGAAACGCACTGTGTGCCTCGTCGATGACCACAATTTGGTCTTTGAGATCGATGCCTAGTGCCTCACGCGCGGATTTCTGGAGCAGGAGGTTGTATGGGAGCGTAACCAGCTACAGGGACTTATCAACATCTCCAACACGCTCGAATGAAACTCACGAAGTTACACACCTCTGCTTGTGGAATAGCCCGGCGCGACGCAAAATAGGGACATGTGTGCGATAAACGGCCGGCCTCAGCCAAATCCTCGATATCCTTGGGCGTCGCCTGGCATTACAAAACAACGTAAGAATAAATCCCACGAGATGGGATAGGAATTACATCAACTCACGAGGATCTGATCGCGCAGGTCGAGCATCCGTTCGTCCTCCCCAAGAGGTGGCAGATAGCTGCACCGAACCCCCGGCTTCTCTAACAAAGATTAAGCGCGATATACACATGAAATGCTCCCCGCGCTCCTCACCGCCCAAAAGTTCCCGACATGCCTCGTCCAAATCGCGGCTCCGCGCGCGCAGCTCGTCATTAATACACAGTTGTTTCCGCGACCCCAGCGATACCGTGCGCGTGGACTTCATTTGGGTATCAACCCCATCTTCTGAGTCATCGTCAGCATTAGACAGCGGTCGTTTGCGCGGCACCGTCGCATCGGGGTCAGATGTGTGGTGGTGATAATCCATAATTGACACAGAGTCCGAGAGGTTCAGCTTCAGCTTCAGTCTCCGGAGCTCCGGGAGGACCTGTGCGAGCTGAGAGTGCGTGCGCGACGCATAGTATATCTTCGTGCACGGCGCGTCCTCTTCTGCTTGCTGTGAATACCCCGGTCCACGCGATGTGCTATCCATTCTGAAGCGTACACATTGTCAGATGATATCCAAAAGAACAGATGTCAATCACTTTGTCATCAAAGCCCGCAATGCCGGTGAAATATTGATCTCGCCCTCCTTCGTCGGCTGCTCAACGTCCGGCAAGAACCGCTCATCATCCAGATCCAAGTCCTGAGCCCGAACCTCCTCCCCATCACCGACGCCGCGCTTCTTTCAACATCCTCAGGCATAAGACTATTGCTCCCAAGCAGAGGAACACAACTCACAGCTCTCTTGTTATTATTCACCCGCGCTTTCGCCATCCGCCGCATCACCTGCTCTCGCTTCCTTGCCTCAGCCAGCCGCTCCTCATACGCCCGATCGTCGGCCTCCATCTCTCTGCGCACCCGCTGCAGCGTCTGCTCCACAACCCAGTCCTTCACTGCACAGGAGCCCGAGCTCAGTCACAAGGAAGCTAACACCCATAACCCACACTCACCATCTCCCCCATCCTCCCCCGCCACCGCACGCAGCTTACCCTTCCTCGCACGCCCCTTCTCATCTGAAAGCCACGTCAGCGTCGCGCACAACAGACTCAGCGTCTTCCCCTAACAAAGTGATTAAAAATATCAAGCTCAACAGAGCGGTGTGAGAGAGAGAACACCCACCGTCCCAGTCGGACTCTCGACGACCGCAACACGTTTCTGCTCGATCGACGCGTAAATATGGCGCATAAGCTCGACCTGGATCGAGTACGGTGGGTCATACGGGAACGCAGGGAACGCCGTCGGTGTTGCGAGTTCGAGCTCGAGTACGGGTACCTTCTCCATCAGTACTTAGACTGCGAGCGTCAAGCTATATACGATATGCACCACTCCATAAAATGACGCGACAAGTGACATTGGCACGTGACTTAATAGGGTGGGCACGAGACCGTGACCAGAGTGCTGAATATTGAATAGCGAAATGACCGTTGCGGTTTGATTTGCAAAGTGACATTCTACCAATGGTTTAGCGGCAAGTTGAATATTCAACCCCAGCGAATTGAGACACCGTCCATTGACAGGACAGGGATGTGGTAACGATGATGCCGGAATATGTGTATCTGGACCATGTTTGAGCGTGTCAATTATATGGAGGACGATAAGGACAAAAGGCAAAACAATGACAGTGTCAAAAATCAGAAATCATCAGAGAGAAAAGGTCATGTTCGACAGGGGGTATGGAGTGTGAAAAATAGCAAAACAAGCGCACATATAATTGCGCAGAGAGGGGAGCAAGGGGAGTGGACACAACCAAAAAAATCCTACACATCAGGGAGAAGATTGGGGACGGATGGTGATAGTACAAAGTGATTGAAAAGAAAAAGAAACATAATTCGTACCATTGTATATACTTGACAAAGAAAAAAGAACCTTGCGCTTACGAGCGCCCACACAGCACCATAAGGAGAATCATTTGGCGACCGTGCATCCAAGGAAATGCAACCACCCATGCCCCCGACAATGCGATGTTTGCGCCCCCACCTCCCCGAGTCCAACACCCTCTCCGAAACAAGTGCTGAATGTGAATATGCTTGCTGCTGATTGACAGAGCTAACGCCAACCTTGCATGAGTGAGCCGGGATCCACGATCGTGAATGAAAATGCAAGTTGCACAAAAAGCCCATGAACATTTCTCTACATGTGTTGTCCGCTTCCTACCACCATCGCCACTGATATCCCCCTCATGCGCGCCCCGAGGCGCGCACGCGAGAACCAGACGGACCTCATGACTTGCCACCGTCATCTGGATGATCTTCATACCACTTCTTCAGCCATTTTTCCGCCGCAGCGTACTCTGTCTTGACCTGGCCAAGAAGATTAGAGATCTTCTCCAGCGCTTCCTTCGTTGTGAGTTCCTTCCCCGTCTCTTCATCGTGCCGCTGGCCATAATGCTGGATCTTCTCACAAGACGCCTGCACCCTGTACACGCCGAGCGCAGCCGAGGAGCCCTTCAAAAAGTGGCCCAGCGACGACAGTGCCTCAAGGTCCTCGCGCGACCTGTACACATTTGGTGGTGAGTGGCTGGCTGCGCATGACCGAGCAGCAGTGCACGCACAAAGTATCGTCCATCTGGTCGAAGGTCTGATCTGCCTGTGAAAAGTACGCCCACGCCATCTCCTTTGAGAAGTCATGGTCATCCTCGTCCAGATCGAGAATCTGCTGGAATGTCGCTAAATCGACCTCCGGAGTCGCATCGGCTGGGGCCGGCTAGTTATTACGCCGGCAAACGTGTGAGCAACGTTACACAGGGGAACTACGATACTGACTGTATCTGTGGTTTTTTTTTCTGATTGTGGCTCCGATGTGGGAGGCGCGGGTGGTGTTGGTGGTGATGCAGCTATTGGCGGCGGTGGTGTGGATGACGATGTCGGTGGGGGGGACGCGAAAGTAAGTGGCGAAGGGAGCTTGTCGTCGGCGGTGGGTTTGTCCGGCTTGGGCTTGGGGGTCGAGGGTGCCGACGGTGAGCGGGCAATATGCTTTGGGTCTACGGGGGGCAGCTTTGCGAACGCCGGTGGGCTGCGACGTTTGCGTGCTGCGGGATCGTCTATGGCTTGGAGGGGGATGCGTACGTGGTTTGTAGGGGGCATCGTCGGCGTCGTCTTCGTTGTCGTTGAAAGCAAAAAGGAACTGATTATCAAACCCTCCACGGTCCGTTCTTGCTCCTCAAAACGTCATTCCCCGGGATCACTAAACACGTGATATGTCTATATTTAATATACCCAGCAGTTTGGCCAGTACACCCTAGATAATCGACTTGGCCCGAAACTCTGCTATTTCCCCCGCACCATACCCAAGCTCTTCCAGTACCTATCAACAGCCAGCCAATCATAATTTCAGAAATCATTTTTTTAATCTTACCAACCTCGTCCGTGTGCTCAGATAACCACGGCGGTGCAAGTCGCACTGGCATCTTTTTCCCATTGTACGACACAGCAGGTCCAACGAGCTTGATCTTTCCCGAACGCACGTGCTGTAAGACGTTTGAGAATATAGCGAAACCTATACCCTTTCTACTCACATCAACTTCGACGACTATTTTTCGTGCGATGGCCTAGAACATCCATTTGTAAATTTAGTACAAAAAAAAGGGTTGCTCCTCACCTGTGGGCTCTCAAACGTCTGTTGGATATTGTTAATCGGCCCAAACGGCACCCTTTTTCACGCCCCAAATTTCGTCAACTCCGTTGGAATGGAAAGGGTCGCACACACACCCTATACCCGTAAATTCCTCCAGCCAATAATCTCTGTCGCGCTTCATCAGCGCTTCAGTGATGATACCCACAAGCTCCTTCCGGTGCTGAACCCGGGCATCATTTGTCGAAAACTTCGGATCCGTGGGTAGCGCTGGGTTTCCCAAAATCCGCTCACATAGTGTCTTGAACTGGCATCACCGCATTAACATCACCTCGTCATCCACTCGTCGCACTTGCCTGCTTATTATTCCCAGCGCCAATCATTAAGAAGCCGTCTTTACAAGGGAATACCTCATATGGGACTACAGAAGGATGTGCAGTTCCATATCGTGACGCCTCCTGGCCTGCAATTAGATAGTTCGACCCAATGTTTGCCAGGCCAGCGATCTAGACAATCAGAAACATGTGCGTATGTGAGAACCTCGCCAATCACCTGCGATTCAAACAAATTGCAGTCGATCCACACACCCTTCCCGGTCTGCTGCCGTGACAAGAGCCCTGCCATAATTGCTCCATGTGCGTACAGTCCAGTGGCAATATCCGTTGCTGCAACACCCACTTTAACTGGTGGCCGATCTGGCTCCCCAGTGCTGTAAGAAGCATGATCAGTTCCTACAATAATGATGGCAACAGGGAGCAAAGAAGCGGAATAGCATGAGCCCCCCCTTTGTGATCAGACCCGACAGCAATAAGGAGAAAAGGGGTCCTGAATGCGGAAACATATGCAAAGGCCCAGCCCCCTATAGACATATGTTCTGACCAGAATTACAGCAACAAGAAAGAAACAGGGCACTAAAAGCGGAATGGAGAAAAGAACGGACATATGCATGAGTCCAGCCTCTCCTTCGATAATCACGTCATACCCAGCAGCCTCGCGATACGGACCCGTCTGGCCATAGCCTAGACAGTCACCGCCACCGTCACCAATTAAATTCAATGGTATACAGGACACTCACCCGTGATCGAGGCATAGATCAGGCGCTCGTTGATTTTGCGGCAGTCTTCCCAGCCAAGGCCGAGCGTCGCCAGTTTTCCCGCAACAAAGTTCTCCACGAGCACGTCCGCGCGCGCGACGAGGCGCTGAACAATCGCGCGCCCCTCTGGCGCCTTGAGGTTCACGGTGATCGAGCGCTTGTTGCGGTTCACAGCGAGGAAGTACGCGGACTCGGGCGGGAGATGTGCCGCAGCGCGTGGTGCGGATTCGAGTGTCGGCGCGCCAGGCGGGAGCCAGCTTCCTGTGTAGCATTAATGGTAGTGATAATGTTGAGAGCTCAACGCACGCGTGTCATCTCCCCGGGTGACCTCTTCGACCTTGATCACGTCTGCGCCGAGGTCTGCGAGCAGCATTGTCGCCGTGGGGCCTGCAAGGACACGCGTTAGGTCCAGTATACGGATGCCCTTGAGTGGTGGTGGAATTCCAGGCCCGCTGTCACCATGCAACTCGTCCTTCGCAGGCCCTGTCTGGTACCCCTTGCGGCTTGTCAAACGAGGGGCGTTTGCGAGACGCAGCAGTCTCGCGTGACCATTAATGTGGCGCAGAGGGAGGGTAAGTACAGTGAAAGGCCGCGACATTCAATATTGGTTTTGGTCAAATGAGAGCCAGAGCGTTGGGAAATTAATATCAAGAGCCGGTCGGTATACCACAACTGCCGGGCGCGCATCAAGCATCATTTTACAAACAAAGAACTGTGCCGCAAAGAGCAGCCAGCATTGACTGAATTAGAAGTCAAAAGACGATTATAGAACAACTATGATAGATACTTATGAAAGTAACGTCTACAAAGATCAAAAGGTATGCGATGCATGTTAATACAAAGTAAAGGGTCGTGATCGGATGTTATTGGTGGATCATAACGGATCCAGGAAAAGTCGCCCAAAAAGGAGAAAGAAAAATGAGGTTTAGGAGAAAGAACTCCAAGTCGAAGAGGAGTCGCTGGACACTGCTGACAATCTGCTGTCAATGGATCCTCTCGGACTCTATACAAGCCGTCATCAATCCACCGCACACAACCACGAAATCATAACAAACATACCGAATGCCGAGAGACCCTCACATCCTCCTCAAACGGTGACCCCGTATTTGTGTTGAAGGTTTTCATAGGAATAGCCTTGCCCAGCCCAGCGTCCGAGCCAACAAGCGGCGTATTGAGCATGAGCGTGAACGCGCCTGCGAGGGACGCAATGTACTTGGAAGGGGTGCGCAAATGTGGTTTCGTGGGCGTGATCATCGTAGTCGTCAATTCGGGGATGCCAAAAGCTTTGCTCAGGCCTCCGATTATATATGAGAGGAGAATAATAAGCGATTACTTGAGTCTTTGTTAGTCGAGTCGGACCATTTTATTTTATAGGTGGGTCCGGCGTAAGCCGGGCATTCAAAACAGTTACGTCATGCCTTGATCGATCAGTCAGCGTCCGGTCATTACACCCAATCGAATGACATTCGAGCGGAATAGGGCGAAATCGAAACATCTCGACTGTCATTGGGGCCCGATTGGACTCGGGATTTTGCACTCTATCTCGAAGCGAGGTTGAAGCTGGATCGAGCTGGATAGGCGGGTTTGAAATTTGAATGATGTCTGATTGGGCTCGATGAGATAATATGCATGTTTTGAAACGAGCATGAATAGCAATGGTTTGGGGGAAGGAAGGAAGGATGAAATCTTCGAGAAGGGCGTGTGTGATTGCAAGACATATTACTGTATATGCAGCAGGATTTCAGTGTGTTGTATTTGCGGCGATATGGTTCGATTGTACTTATTTGGCTCGATCTCACCGCCTATGTCACGAACAGCCATCATCACTGGTGCATCCTCCGGTATGATTTGCATAAAATATCATCTCAGCCCGCTGCCCACATTATTGGAAAGGCATTGGAAGAGCGTCTGCCATCGCCCTTGCAGCTGCAGGTTGGAATGTTGTACTCACCGCCCGCCACCTCGAGGCTCTGCAGGAAACAGCAAGTCTTTGCGGTGAGCGCGCATCCGCGCTCGTCGTAGCCGGCCACATCGCAGACGAAGAGTTCGTCAAACATCTTTTCGAGCAGACCCTCCAGAAATATGGTGCACCCTTGTTCTTCTAGCCAAGCCAACAGCAGCTGTGTAACCCTTGTTGCTCTTCTGCGACAGGGCGGTTGGATCTGCTGTTCAACGTGCGCATACATTGTTCCAGCCACGATCGTTTCTCGTTACGAGATATCCTTAGAACGCAGGTACTGTGGCGCCCCCGCTCCCACTGGAATACATGACGTTCGACACATTCCAGCGCGTTATCAGCGTCAATCTCATCGCGCCATTCCTCTGCACCCGTGAAGCGATCAAAATCTTCAAAAGACAGACGCCGCAAGGAGGTTAGTATTAACTTCATTTAGAATATGCAAACTATTACCAAACTCTCCGAACACACTTGATTGCAGGTCGTATAATCAACAACGGATCTCTGTCCGCGCACACCCCGCGTCCGCATTCGGCGCCATGCACGACATCCAAGCACGCCATATCTGGACTAACAAAGTGCACTGCGCTCGATGGGCGCCCGTTCGGTATCACCTGCACGCAGATTGACATTGGTGGGCGTCTCCGAAATATCTACTATGATCTACATACTGATACCCCTGCAGGAAACGCGCACACCGACCTCGCTGCACCCCTCAAGGTCGGCGCATTGCAGCCCGACGGCCGCGTGATCCCAGAGCCGACCTTCGACGTCAAGCACGTTGCCGACACGATCGTATTCATCGCCAGCATGCCAAACGATGTCGCCATGCTCGAGGTTAATATAATGTAAGCCGTCCGCTTTCAGGCAGCCGGTCGAAGAAATGGGGGCTCGGGTGTGATGACTCCGTGTCGATCCCTTTGTCGAGTGTTACCTTATCATTGTCTGACTGTGATGTCCGTTAAACTGACGCCATCACGTAGGGCCGCTAAAGCACCGTTTGTAGGACGGGGATGACACTGATGACATGATCGATTGACGTGATGTAGCGGGGAATGTAACAGATTGTGGATACCTATTTGATGCCTATAGCATTCCTTCCGAAGCGATCTCACAACTCGTCCACAATTCTTAGTTCACCACTTCTGCCAGATTAAAATTCTTAGCTTTGCAAGGCGACGGAAGTGCGGAATGGGGGGCCACGCCACCCAGCATGGCTCGCATTCAGCTGATGAAGGGTATGTCCAATGGGATTGAAAGGCACACGCCATGTCGTATCTTCGGCCTTCGCAGGATGGTGATGGCCTGATGATCAGTTGACCTCAGGTAAACAGGAAATCGAGGGAAGCGATGACTGGGGAATAGAAACATATTTGGATACATGTCTGATACCCTGTGGCACGGACAAGGGGGGCGGTCAAGCATACGGCTACAATTCACAGTATGTTCAAAGTTCAGCAATCCAGCAGTATCAAACCATTGCCCGAATCCTTTCAAGTTTTCACCACCTTTGAATGTGCAAGACAGCAGGCAAATAGGGAATGTCGTTCGTGGCAAAGTGGCTCGCACTTAGAATACAGGCGATGTGTCCAGACTGGTCGTGTAGTATCTTCGGCCATTGCACCAGATCGACGGGAGGCTTGGAATAGCGTGGGGATGCTATCCACTTTCTGTACGCAGGGTGATGTCATCTGCGTGGGAGATAACGCAAAAATGTATCAGCGGGCCCATACAATAATGCCCGAATTGGGGGTTAAGCGCTCCACACTTGTTCATGCATGCTTGTGTCTTGTTCGAAAACGTCAAGTAGGGATCCATCATAGGGGTAGATCCGAAAGGCAAACCCGCGTTGCGAGATCCCAAGTATTACAATTTTTTTTTTGGCAGAGTTAGTTTAATGATAAGTCGAGGTGTGAAATGAATGGCTGGCGGTGCGGACCAAAGGGAAGAAAAAGGACAAATCCCAAAAAGACACTATCCCCGACAGTACGGCAGCAAGGGGTACAAAAGGCAGGTACTCGTCAGAGTTCGCGCTGCGGGATTCTCTATGATACAGGAGTGGTGCTTGACGCTCCAACTACCTTGGGCATTTTCTTGTCCCCTGTCGCAAGCTGTTCGAGATCGGCCGGCTTGAAATAATGGGGCGCGACTAAGAAAAGGGGGCAGCAGTCAGCATATTGTACGGAAATTTGACCGCGCGAACCCACCTTCGAGCAGCCATGCCGGCTTGATCTCCATGACTTGCCTGATAAAGGGCGTCAGTATGGCAGGGATAGCATGAAAAAAATAAAGGACGCACCGCATGTATGACTTGCTCGTCATGACCAACTCGTAGTACAGCAAGGTTTTTACTGGTGGCTGGAACTGGAACAGACTCGATGACGGGTGGATGTAGACTGTATGGTTTGTCTTCAGCGTCCTGTACGAGTCACCGCTTTTTTGTAGTTGTGCCTGCAGGAGGATAGTTAGTATTTGAACAAATGTCATGCAAAACAGGATAAGCAGAATTAGCAGGAGACTGTGCCTGGAAAAATGGCCCTAAAGGGATCTGACCAACTGCTGATGCATTGCAGGTCCTCAACTCGGGCAGAAAGGAGGGGAAAAACAGCCAGCCATGCAAAAATGTACATACCGTATTGTAAAAGTATCCAGCCGTCAGCGCCTTCTGCACAGGCATGATATCATTCGAGTTCGGGTTCGACTGTATCACCACCTCCACGCGCTCGCAGAGCCCCGCGAGCTGATCACGGATATCGCGCGCCCGGCTGAGACTTTTAAACTGCAAAAACTGCTCATAGCAGAACTGCTGCGAGTAATTCGTCTCTGCCCACTGCTCCCACACGTTCAGCAACGTAAAGTGGTCGCCGCCGGGGCGGACAAAGTTCTGCCGTGCTTGGTCGGCATGTAACTTCTTGTCTTTGGGCCGGTAGAAAAGCGAACCGGACTCCGACAGCATCGCGATGATGGTTAGAACCTGCATTTTTTTGAGAGCATGTTGGGTTTGCCACTAATTTGGGACATACCTCATCCGTACAGGAGTATTTTTCGCTCGATATGATGGCCTTTGATAACATGGGGTCCACAGGGAACTCGGCCATACGACGTCCCAACTTTGTCAGCTCTCCTCGGTCATTCAGGGCCCCTAGGGCATACAGCAGCTCAAGCGCGCGCATAAGGGTTTCCCCGGGCGGTGGATCAAGGAATTCAAAACCGATGAGATCGTTGATGCCCAGAGATTTGAGCAGGAGGACAACCATGCCCAGATTCGTACGCTGGATCTCTGGCACCGTGTTGGCTTCCAGTTCGTTCGCAAATGCCCATTTAGTGTAGAGCCGGAAGGCTTTACCCGGTCCAACGCGTCCGGCACGTCCTGCTCGTTGATTGGCAGATGCGCGAGAGCACTATTGGATACGTGAGTAGTAGAACGCAAAGACCGCATTACAGGCACATACAGGGACGACAACCAATGACGACATTCCAGTCCGAGGATTATACGAATTTTGCTTCACAAAACCTGGATCGATAACAAACACGACGCCATCGATGGTAATCGAAGTTTCAGCAATATTCGTTGCAAGAACGACCTTCCTAGCGCCTTCAGGTGTGGGCTCAAAGATTTTCGCTTGCATCTCGCTCGGTAGATTGGCGTAAATAGGACATATGATCAACTCTTGAATCTTGTTTCCTAAGGCCCTTGCTGTCTCTTGCAGATTCTCATGACATGCCTCGATTTCCTCTTGTCCCTATGGAAAAGATTAGACATGAGATTATTCCATCACGAAATGAAATCCGCCTACGGTCAAGAAAACGAGGATATCGCCTTTCGGTTGTGTGGTATGGATCTGGAAAACGGTGGTGATGGCGGCATGGAGGTAATTGGCTTCAGGTTGTGGAGTATAATGGATATCAACGGGAAATTGTCGTCCAGGGACTAGATATCATTGTCAATACGAACGGTCGCCTCATTAGAACATGCTATTACATACCATAAAAGGTAGGGGCATCGTCAAAATATTCACTAAACTTTTCGGCATCCATAGTTGCGCTGGAGATCAACAGCCGTAGCTCAGGACGGAAGCGGGCGATATCCTATATCAAGCATCAACGACCTGAAGCAAACTATCAGAGCTAAGGCAACGAACCTTGACAAGAGCGAAAAGAATGTCCGTACTGAGCGTCCTCTCGTGCGCCTCATCAATTATAAGAGCAGAGTATCCAGCCAGATCAGGCTCGGTCAGGAACTCACGAAGGAGCATCCCATCGGTCATATACTTGAGCACAGTTTTGTCGCTCGTGCAGTCCTCGAAGCGAATAGAGTACCCAACTTCATAGCCAACCTTGGTACCCATTTCCTCTGCCACACGTGCTGCAACAGACATCGCTGCAACGCGACGAGGTTGCGTACAACCAACCCTGAGACCGCCCGCCGTGTAACCTGCTTCATGAAGGTATTGAGGAAGCTGCGTTGTTTTTCCAGAACCGGTCTCGGCAACCACAATGAGTACCTGATGTTCTTTAATGGCTGCAATCAACTGTTCCTTGTATGTGTATATGGGAAGGTGTTTTCGAGTTTCCTCGATCGTCCTTGCTATTAAAAGTTGAATACAATAATTGAAAGTCTATATCAAAGAACGTACCTCGTTTCTCAGCTTCATCAATCTGGGCTTGAAGCAGCTTCTCAGTGGCAGACATGCCAACGCCAGGCAAGGACGACTCCATGACAAACTTGATAGTCTGACTTTCGTCAAACACGTATTCGTATTCCTCGATATATTCTTTTCTATCCATAGCCCCAGTTTTGAAGGTGCTGTGTTGCGTCTGACTGGCCTCCCACTGGTCGATATCAGTAACGAATTGATCGTCTTTGGGTTTGGCTTCTTCATATCGTTTATACAATGCGTTTTCCTTTTTCTTTTTGTCGATCTTGCCCTGTTCGGTGATGTAGTCTTCAGGCAGCTGATAACCTTCGTACTTATCATTAATTTTGAGACGTTCCTCAACCAGTTTAAGCAGCTCTTTTTTGCGTTCTAAATCCTTGCGTTCCCGTTTGGAGATTTTCATCCCACTGAACAAAGCTGCATCGTCCGCAATTTCTTTTCGCAATAGTTCAATTTGCTGGATTTCACGTTTCGTCAGGTATTCTTGACGTGAGTGTTGGCGCAGGGAAGGGAGTGCAACCCCCCTAGCTTCAGCATCGTCCGCCAGTTGTCGCCGTTGTGCTGCTTCAGCGGCTGCGCCTGTCGTTTTGGACGAGCGGTCCTCAACGACCTTTTTCGTGCGTTCCCTGTCTCGCGATTTGACACGCTCGGCGAAGGCGTCCCTGTCCTTCAGATCCTCTAGCCTCTCCCTCTCTTTGCGAGCTGCCTCTTGCTCTGGCGTCTCCATCTCCATCTCTCCGTCGTCGTCCTCCGCTTCCCTCGCATCCTCGTCGCCCTTCCACCGCTTCCTAGCTTTCTCCTCTTCATCGCTCTCCCACTCATTTCCATCATATTCGCGTTTCCGAAGATGCCTGTCTCGTTTGTCCTTTTCCTTCCCTTTGTCTTCACCGCGCTTCTTCTCCTTCTTGAGGACCTGCACGTCACTGCTGTCGTCCTCCAACAAGAAACCGAACCTCTGCGACCTCAGCGCCTTGGCATCCTTCTCGGCCTGCTTTCGCGCACTGTCCGCAGCTGAGTGCCGGTGTTTGTGTTTCCGTGGGGCCCTGTTGAACACTTCTGTAACGAATGAATGAGCATCTGGTGTGTCTGGGAGGCCTGAGGCATGCAGCGCAGAGAACAAGTTCTCGGGAGTTTTAGAAGACGAGGCTGAAAGTAATGATAATCAATTTCAAGATGTGTAAGTGTGTAGTTGAGGCCATACCTGACGCTATGACATAGTCAATGATACTTCGGTCTGCGAGATTGAATAACTGTGTAGCGTCAGTCCTATGCGTCTTTTGTAACTTCTACCAAAAAGCTCACCCGAAGTGCATTATCGCTGATGTACCTCTCCAAGTCCGTCGGCATTTGGCTCAAAGCTCCTTGCAAGCAAATCGCCAACAATGGAGCGCAGAGAAGCTTTCGTCCAGGAGTTGATTGGTAGGTATGAGGTGGCTGTGCACCAAGTCACCAGCTTATATTCAGCACACGAGATGACAGTCTACACACTACATATGTATACAACGAATTCTAATGAATTTCGATTCCAGCAGCCTTCGCTACCTCAAGGATTTTCAGCGCCTACACTGATGTGTCAATTTCAAGCCGCCATTCTCAGTGTCTTGAAATCTGACCTGCTTGAGCATTGGAGCATCGATCATCTGACCGTCCATACCCACGGCGCCTTTCTTCAAGCTATGCGCGATTTGCATTTCGCGAACTATCTTTGCGGCGCGCATAATTTCTGTTGTGGAATACTTTAGTTTTAGGATCTACAAATCAGGGTGTGCATAAAATTGCCTTCATGCGTTGGAACGAATATTGATTTGATAGCTTCGACTTGGCCAGGATGGATCGCTTGCTGGGGAGTACTGGTATTCAGAGGATTACAGTACACTATGGGTATTGCCACACCTTTCCGGTAAACCCTAAATTCCTCCCATCTATACATTCGGCTTCCAGAGTGAATTTATCCCGGTAATCAATACAAACCTAAGAGTGTAGAATGCATTAAGGTGGACCTATGGCCTGAAATTGAACCTACCATGTCAATGGCTTCCAAGCCATGTGCTTTGGCAGCAATGACAATTTGAGAGCGAGTAAATAATAATTCCCGAAGGCTTGGCGTGCGGATGATTGACGTGTCTGCACAGTCTAGACCTTGCTATGAATATTCTACCATGAAAGGTATGAGGGAACGTGTATACAATCTTCGGCGGCAAACTAGGCCAAGTCGTTGAGAACATGCAGTCACCTTATACTGAACAAACTTACCAAAAGTGCTCGCATCACTCCACCATGCCGCTGGTCGTGCTTTGACTTCCAACCTGCAATGTCCCCAATATTCCACAACCCCCTTGCGCTTTCAATACTTGGCATAAGTTGAAGCGGTGCCGGTCGGGATGACGCCTGAGATGCAAGGTTGACAAAATCTGAAACGTAGTCCATGTCTTGCCCAGAGTGGATTTTGGGCAGGACAAGTGAACGAACATCAGGTATAGAGATCTGACATTCCGTTTAGAAATACCCCAGCGGGTTGCACAACTTGCTCACAATTTGCGAAATGTCGTCCTTAAAGAAGGGGGTCGAGATATCGTTTACTCGGACAGCAATTCGACTGGGATCCAATAGATTCCCCCGCTGCACAGTCACAGCAGATATCAGCAATCCTTCCATACGTGCATGCAGGCCCTAACTCAACGCGTCACGTACAGAGAGGAAAATCCTCAGCCTATCCCTTGCATTCTTTTTATCTGCTGAAGCTGGAGCTACGCTATCTTCCAAGTCGTATATAACCATATCTGAGTTTGCGGTGAGAGACTTCTCCAGCATTTTGTCTGAGGAGGAAGGCACATAAAGGTATGAGCGTCGTAGACCACCCGCGACTGCGCTTAAGCCCCGGTATGAGATGTGTATGTTCGCCCGCGCATTGTTTATCAGCGCCGCTATCCGTCTGTATGGCGAATGAAAGGTCAACATGCGAGCTAGTGTTAAAACGTTAACATTCATGCATTCATGTCCAATGGCGCGTGTGACTGTGCAATCACGTCACGTGCCATTGTGAGACGCTTTATAAAATACACCTGTCCAAAAAAGCTCGATATCGCCCCAAACACTGAACGGACTCAGATGATCAAACCACCAGAAATCTCGCAAACCAAGCAACGGTCTCATATGCCTCCTTAATTTCTGGTAGAGCCGTGTTTGGGCGTGCGGCAAACTCATGCGCAGTGCCTGTGAACCATCATCCAGAGGCTGGTGCGATGACCTTGACTTCAATCTGCCCTTATTCTGACCTTTGTAGTCAACAAATTCATACTCGACGGCCTCAGGCTTGCCCTTGCGTCCAGCCAATAAGCCCTCGGTCGCTTTCCGTTCCTCGGGTGGTATCGCTATATCGTCTATGGTAGCCTCAGTATAGTCAGCACTGCGAAAAGAAAACATCGACGCGCCTTCTGCACGAGCAGGTAATCTGTTAATCATTTTTAGGTCAAATTGCTATACAAGGCCCTGATGCAGTACCTTGATTGCATCTATGGCACTTGCAGGAAATTCACCAGGGTGGAGCACAATACAATCCACAAGGCCAGTTCCCGCCAGACGAAGAGTTGCTGATTCCCCATAGCAATAACTAGCGGTGGTACTAGATGACCCTCCGAACCCTGTCAATGAGGCTTATTGGATTAGTTACCCACTTTACCGTACTTCTTGGCCATCTTCAGCTTCTCGATAAACTGTTTAAGTCAGATCACACAGAAGGAAAGTTGGGGTAGCACGCTGCACGACGCATCTCGTGAATTCCTTTTTCGACGACGGACACCCGATTCCGAATCAGGTTTGGCGTTTTTGGGATGAGCCCAACGTAAAACTTTATCCACCCCCGCGCGGTCAGGCAAAATACTACTTAGTTCCTCCACAGTGAATATTGGCTTCCCTAAAGACCTTGTTCAATAGAGGCATACTACCCGAGCACCTTAACCCCATTCATACCTGCAAACAGGTCAGGCACCCAGACCTCACAAGATAGGCACTGCGCGAAGTAGTCCGCCATTAGTTTTATGTTCTTCAACGCCAAACGCATCGGATAGCAAGACAATCGCCCTGCCGCTTGTTCCGCCTGCGGGTGCTGCGCCTAGGTATGATCCATCGTTGTTCATCACGCCCGTAGGATCCCCAGACAATGTAAACCCTTTGGCGCAGTCGGGGCAGGACATAACTCAGCCTTCTTGTTGTGAAACCAAGGTGGAAAATATCAGTTCGGTTAGACTTGAAAGGATCACGACGACTGAGGAAACAAAGTGGCTCGAGAGACTCTCGGAAATGCCTCCGAGGCTATTTCTGCCCTTGACGTTGTGGGGAAGACTGGAGGTCTTCCGCAACAGATTTGGTTACAGCTTCTACCATCCTTCTGCGGCAACCACGGAAACCCCCCTGTCGTTAAATTTAGTCAAGTCACCACATTGTCTTTCAGGCTCTCTATAGTTCGAGATAGGTCAGTTGTACAAAACAAACCGTTCTGTTTTGATAACAACCAAAATCTTGATGCAGAACATGACTCTGACGGTGCGATGATAAACCGTGGCTGGTACTTCAGCTCAAGTGTACGCCACAGCTATGGCTACGTCTTTACATTATTGCACTGCTAACAATTGTTTGTTTGATTACGGGAAATCGAGGGCGATTAAATGCTGGCCCCTAAGCAAGGGAGAGAGATAACAACAAGCCTTGTGCTTGATCATCTTACATGGCTCGTACAAGGATAACGTCCGCGGCCAGAATCCACATGTAGAGGGAAAGGATGCCATAGGATGTTCATTTCCAAGGGTCAAAAATGACCTTGCCAACTTCCCCCTTGTCAAATGCGCGATAGCTCTCCGCAGCTTGGTCAAAGGTGACGATACGGTCAATGAGGCTCGCTGACTCTCCGATAGGACCGAATACGTCCTGGCGTTTGACTATTGTGCATACGGTGCTTAAAAAACCCCATTCTCAGGAGGAATGGAAAAGGCCCACCTAGCAGATCGAATGCCAAAGGGAACATGGCGCGCGCTGGGCAACGCCCGAAATCGAAAGAGACGTTTTTCCCGTAGAGCTGACGGCCGGTGAAAGGCACATTGGGCTCTCCGTGTACACCCACGGAGACGATCACGCCGAATGCGCGGACAAGTCCAAATGCTAACGTCAACGCGCTGGTGTTCCCAACAACCTACAAAAACGTCTTTAGTGGGAAGGGGGGGTTGATACATTGATATTTACCTCTAGGACGGCCGTGCACCCGACGCCGTCTGTGAGCTCCTGGACTGTAACCTTCGCTTCCTCGATGGACTGAACGATAAACTTGCCAGTCCCCTTTCCTGCAGGATCAATGGCGTCATAGACGGCCCTCATCTTCTCCCTCCGCGATTCTATAGGATCGATGGCAATGATCCTGAAAGGCAGCTGCCGAGTGGCTACGACATCGAGGAGACTGACTGCGGCGCATACACCCACGGGGCCTAACCCAATTATCGCAAACGTCAGCATTCTGTCTTCAGCCGTGAAGCTGACGTGATTGCTTGGCGAGCCTTGTGCTGGCGCGAAACAGAGTGGCCACGGGCGACCTGTAAGCGCGGGCTGCACCTTGGGATGGTTGACTGCCTGCAACGCCGCAAATACGCCAGTTGGCAAGATGTCTGCGAGCATAAGTAGCGAGCTATCTGTTAGGCCTGCTAGCGCCTTGAGCTTATCCTGTTCAGAGAGCGAGCTCGACCACGCTGAGGGGTTGCTCAGGTCGAATAGCGTGCCTCCGGCTTTCGGAACGCGAACGTATTGTGCCTGGCCGCCCTCCAAGGCAGGAGAGCCAAATAAGTACCCATCTGGGCAGCGACCTGTATAGCCAAGACGGCAAACGCTGTGGCGCTTTGTTAATGAGGGGCGAAAATTCAATTCAAAAAAACTCACTGGCACTCTCCGCAGTTGACGGTAAACGGGGAAACCACACGAGCGCCAATCTTCAGGGTCGAGTAGAGCGCAGGGCGGCCGACCACATTGGGAGAATAGCTGGACCCGAGGTCGACTACTTCGCCGATGAATTCATGGCCACAAGTGTGCCTAATGATATGCAATGCCTCAGCAGGACGTACAGGGCGCGGACAGAGATATATCGCTCATACACTTGGTCTACACCACCATGGCCCCGGTATATATGCAGATCACTTCCTGCTATAGTTAAGCATAGACGCGGAGATCAAGCGGCAAAAGGTACCACAGAGTGCGGCAAGCTGATGAGCGATCACGATGAGTGATGGTGGTCGTGTGGCGAACGAAGCTGGATGATTTGGCGAACCTTTACTTTTACAATGGCGTCGTCAGGGTGCTGTATCCTACTCAAGTGGTCAGATATATAAACTACAGCCAGAGCGACTGTGCTTACTTTGGTGTGTCCAGTGTCTCGACCCTGATATCATACGAAGGAGGATGCCAACGGATAGCCTTTTGCTTGTCTGGGAGGGATGGGGATGCCATATTGGCCTTGTGAAAACAATGGAACCTCGAGCCTTAAACCAGCCGGGATTGGGCCAACCATCATCCGGATAACAGCCACCAAAACGGTCACGTGGTGCGGCCCGTTCCACCGGTCCGTCGCGTCGACCCATGACTTTTTAGCAGGCAATGAATTCTCAACATTTGCTTTGCTGGACATCTTCTCAGCTTCTGCGCTACGTGCAACAACCCCAATGAAATACAACATATAAACCACATGGAATGACTCTGGTCCCCCAGTCAACACAATGGTTTGGTCTTCTTTCTTTGCCCCTCTCGCCCTCGCTACTCTGGCACGCGCCGTCGTAGGCCCCGGCAGAGTCACAGGCAATACTGCTGTCCATGACCCTACGATGTGCAAGGACAGCACAGGGAAATACTTTGTATTCTGTAAGTCGCCAAAATGAGATCATCAATGCGCATATATGTACTTTTGGCGCTTCGGGTAGCCACCGCCCCAGGAATTGAAATTCGTACTTCGACGGATCGCATTGCATGGACTCTCGTCGGGAAAGTATGGCCTAATGGAGCTCCCTGGACTGACCAATTCACTGGGACCTCCAATGGGTAAACTTGCTCGTACGATTATTGGGTAAGCCCTGACCTTAACAATCACAGGAATATCTGGGCACCAGATTGTACCTACCTTAATGGCGAATTCATTGTAAGCCGGACTCAACAATCATTTGTGTCTGCGCGAACGCTCCTCTCTAGCTCTATTATGCCGCCTCGAGTTTTGGATCTCAAAATGTAAGCAATACTTCTCCCCCCAGCACCCGCTGGGTACTGATACTGGTTCAAGTCTGCCATATTCCTCGCCAAATCTTCAACTGGTATGCCAGGCAGCTTCACCAACGAAGGGCTAGTCACACAGACCAGCAGTGCCAATAATTACAATGTAGGACTATGTTCCATCTTGGAAGCACTAGGTTGACCGAGGGGACTCTGTTCACAGGCAATCGATCCCAAGTGAGTGCACCCCATGGCATAAAGCAATGATTGACCTGTTCTGAACGGAAATCAGCCTTTTGATCGGTAAGTCCTGGTTCGCAACCAACAAGCCTTTTTTACCCATCAAACCTTCCAGATGGCAGCACCTGGCGTCTCTCGCTCGGTAGTTTCTGGACTGGCATCAAAGAGATGACGTGCGTCCTCTCCCTGTATCTTGGGCCCCCTCTTCCATAATAACAACGCCGTCCAGTCTCAGCTCATCCACAGGCAAGCTCTCCAGCAGCACTGTCACCGCGCTCGCACAGCGCACGGCCAACAACGGCGCCATCGAAGCGAGTGTCATATTCAAGAACGGGAGCTTCTACTACCTCTTCTCGTCATGGGACAATTGTTGCCAGGGCACCTCGAGCACGTACAACATCAGAGTTGGCAGGTCGACTACGTTGGTGTTCTGTGATTTTATCTGTGCCGTTCCCATTAACCTTATGGGTCGTTTTTGTTCTTTAACTACAGGGCTGCAGGCGGATTTGTAGACCAAGCTGGTGTCGCGTTGACCTCTGGCGGAGGAACACTCATTCTTGGGACACATGATAGTGTTCGTGGATTCTTTGTAAATCCATACGACACGCCTTGATGTCTTCCTTTGATATGCACAGATCGTAGGCCCTGGTGGACAAGATCTCCTCCTCGATAACGATGGCCCCATTCTCGTCTACCGTACGTCTGCTCGTGCCGGTCCTCAGAATTAGTGGCTTACAATTTGTTCGCCCAGATTACTACACCTCCACAGGAAGCTTCGTAAGTCTCTTCTGTGTCCCTGTTCTGATACATGGCTCGACGGCACTGGATAGCTCGGTATCAACAGGCTCGATTTTTCCAGTGGCTGGCCAGTAAGAGCTAATATTTTTTGGTCAATCACGTCTTTGGCGCTCATGAATGTGTCAGGTCGTCGTCTAAATACATTTCTACGGTCATTGATACAATTGCCAACTGGGCTCTTTACCAAATATGTTCTAGGCAAACTCCAAATATTATTTCGGAACAGGAATAGGTGAAAAGATATTGGAATACTAAAACATCACAACGGAGAACTAGGGAACATCATAAAATCAGCGAAATAGGACAAAATAAAACAAATCGAAGCAACACAAATTATTGAAATAGCCATGGATCCAAAAATATGAAGTGCCTGTGCTAATTATAGGATCATTGGGCAGCTGGCATAGCGGCGACCTTAAGAAGGAAGCGCTCGACGACAGCCTTCCCTTTGCGGAGGTTCGCAAGGGATATGCGCTCGTCCGGCAGATGTGCCTGGTCCTGTTCGAGCCGTTAGTTATGCGGGCAGGGCAAGGCAAGGACAGGAGACGCACGGAGCTCTGGCCCATCGGGAGGTGTAACGCGTGGCAGCCAAACTCTTTCTCGAGATATGGTACAGATGGAATAGACTGATCAATGGGATTAGTTAAATACAGTCCTCTGCGCTGTATATACAGAAAGGGAAGCCAACGCACCCCCCCTTCGCGTATTCGTAAGGGCTCGACGCCCCACTCCTCCTGCACGGCGCCTTCAAGGGCTTTGAACCACTGATCGTCTAGGTTGCCCAGCCACCAGTCGGCCGTGTGCTCGACGTTAACCTGAACAAATAGTAAACGGAAGCAGTCAGCAACAATCGTCCTCGCACTGTCAGTGTGTAGAACCAAGAATGACCTTGAGGACATTCGGGGAGCTTAGGTTTTTGAACGAGGTGTGCATGAAATCATAGAGCGATTTTACGATCGCGGCGAGGTCCTGGTCGGGCACGATGCGCAGCGACACTTGGGCTTTGACGGTCCCGGGGATGACAGTCGCATCTGAAAACACCAACAATTCAAAGAGATGGTCTACAGAAGTGACTACAGTCGACAAACTCTTCGGCCCGGATATTTCGATGGTGTGGATGGTCAGTGAGGGCTCACGCCATCGCGCTGATAGCGACGACGCAGGGCGCTGGGTGACCTCCGCAAGCAGGTCATACCGCGCCTTCTCTTCGTCAGTTTGTGGCCGGACGCGGTTATCTAGGGAGTAATTTTACTGAGAATGTTCTATTTACCAACTCCGTGAAGGCTGATGCTTACAGAATCCGGGTATCATGACTCTTCGCTTATCGTCCGTTAATGTAGCGAGCAACTTCACCCTGATCAGGCAAAGCATAAGTAGACCTGCGCGGGGATGAGGGAGTATACGACTTACATATCCATCATGGGCTCGACGACCGCACCACCTTCGATTCCGGAATGTACGTCCGGTAGATCACTAGATATCTGATTAAATTTCGTCAGACATCGCAGAGCCTGGTTGGTGGCGCGTCTCGCACCTCTACAGCACAGTGCACAACACCCCGGAGGCCATGTGTGATACACGGCCGGTCTTCTGCGATCCAAGTGGAATTACTGCAAAAGTTTCATTTTCGAACAGTCGCATAATCAGGAGGCAAGGAAAAGTCGAACCTAACGAGGATAGCGTCAATGTGGCCGATTGCATCCTGGAGTGTCCTCAGTTGTGAGTGGCAGGGCGGTCCAATGAGACGGCGCACATACCTTATGCCTTCGAACTGCATCCCCAAATCCAGAGCTCCCGCATTCCTCCTCGCCTTCAATCAGGAATACGAGATCGAGGCCGAGTGCCCTGCGAGAGAGTAGCTCTGCGGCTGCGCATGCAACAGCTGTGATCGGCCCTTTGTCGTCTGTAACGCCACGCCCATATAGGTATCCATTCCGGCCGGAGAGGGTAAATGGATTGGATGTCCAGCCGTTGGGGGGTGCAGCGATGATGTCGTAATGGCTGTTCAGGTAACTGTGTAAGCGCGCTGCGAGGTGTCTGGATGTGAGCTACTTGCCCGTAAAATAGCACTCTACGCTTGGGGTGGTCCCCGACAGTGCCTTCAAATGTGCCGAGGACAAGTGGATTATGGCCTTCCCCAGTTGAGAGCTGAGCCAAATAGATTAAGGGTCGTTACACCTGTGAACAGGACAATCTTACCAATGACGTTTGAGCACCCAACTGGCCCAAGCATTTCTTTAGCCAGATAGCAGATTGTCTACAATCTTCACGATGATTTGGGTCACAGCTAATGCTTGGAATGGAGATAAATTTGGAGAGGGCATAGGTCATTGTATCTGTCAACGAGTCACCCCGACTGTTACGAAGTTTCATTGAACGATGCACACCATGGGTGAACCCAGGACCTAGGTTTGCAGCAGAATCATTCGGTTCCTCCGATGCCACACCATCTGCATTGGGTGGAATCACTTCCCAAATCTATCGGATTGAATTGATATCCTGATGTCAATGGAGGAAGCGCATACCTTGATATGGCCATCATTACCGCCAGATATAAGGCAACATCCACTATCCTGCTCCTCACAGGCCTTCGTGACAATCGACGATAACGCAATGCCATCATGAGCTTGCCAAGATGCAGTGCTGTCAAACGAGGCCGAATAACGCTATAAAGCAGTCGAGTCATGTTCGGCTCATGCACAAATATTAAGCCCACCTTGATCCAGCCGTTGGCAGAACAGGTATACAGATCCGAGTTCAATAGCGACAGAGAGATGATATCGACTCCCTGAGAGCATTTAGGATACATTTAACTGACCAATAATGCGAATGCATGCGCACCTCCTGTACGATGACTGTCCTGACAAGTGTCTTGGTCTCCAGGTCTAGGACCTTAACATATCCATCCTGGCATCCAGCGTATAAAGTTTCCCCCTTCGCTACAATGGCCAAAACTGCGCCGTGGTTACAGGAAAACTCGTGGAGTAGAGTAGGCCCTCCGTCTTTGCTGCAATCCCATAACTGGAATGGGCTTTAGTTCAGGTGGGACGTGGTCAATCCAAACGCTCACCTTTATTGTTTCGTCTCCACTTCCCGTCGCGAGCAAAGTACCGTTCTCGCCTGCAAGGACAGTCATACAGTATATGTATCCATAATGGGCGGAATCAATGACGTTCGACGCGGGTACATATAGGTATGCGTCGGGGGAGATGCTGCAATCGGATTCGGGGCTGCCCCGTCCTGGCCGGTTCGACGATGTGCCGTTCTTGGCAAAGATGTCAGCGGGCCTGCGCTCGTATTGTGGGTAGCTGTCGAAGAACTTGTGGGCCTTGCGCGATGCACCTGCTGGCGGCGGTGTACCTGATTGGGATGTGCTATCACCGATGGAGTCTGAGGGTTGG
Organism: Phaeolepiota aurea; assembly: GCA_036937095.1. Classification (NCBI taxonomy): domain Eukaryota; kingdom Fungi; phylum Basidiomycota; class Agaricomycetes; order Agaricales; family Squamanitaceae; genus Phaeolepiota; species Phaeolepiota aurea. The sequence continues at coordinate 31,025 of JASFDG010000083.1, forward strand.
ATGGGGCTGCGAAAGCTGTACCACTGGAGGGATGTATTCTGACAGCCGATGAAGATGGTTTGGAATGTCGAGCACCATGCTATCGAGAAGAGGTCTCCTGCGCCGTCCTCGAGATATGGATGCAGGATGTACAGTTGTTCGAGGCACTTTGTAGACCATACCTATGGATAGTTGTGGAAGGGATCAATCAGTGTTGGGACTAAATGGACGGGGTTTTGCATACTCTGATAGTGCTGTCGCCTGCAACGAAATTAAATTATGTCCGATGCCTTAATAGTGATAACCGCACCTGATGAACTGAACAGCCACTGCTTTTCTTTCGCGTATTCTAGCGCCAAAACGCTACCCGTATGGCCCCGCAACGTATGCTTCAAAACGAACGTGTTTTTGTCCCAGACCTGGAGAACCGAGAATCAAAATACATATGGTAGCCGAGTCGAGACACTCACAGATATGTCCTGATTTTGACTGCCAGAGAAGATATATTTATCGCTGGCAGCTAGACTGAGGACAGAGCTACGATCTTCATAAAGTGAATGTAACAAGATCGGTGTGTCGGACTCTACATCACGACTCAGAGATGCTGGTTTGGACACCATCAGGGGCAATTGCGGGCACAATCAGTCTGGGTATGCGCACGATGGGGTATGGGAGTATATGCGCTCGCGTTTTGAGCCATTCTGGACAATTCGGCTTACAGGTTAACAGCAATTGGTGAAAAGGTGTGACTTGAAGAATGTTTTAACTTTTTAGACAATAGGCGGTAATCAGGGAAAGAGTGGATGTGAGTAGCAGGTTGAATGCGGGGGAAAGTTGTGGGGTCGTAGCTTGGGAGCGGCCTTTGGCAACTTTGCCTCGGCGTCTGTCATACAGTATTGTTCGACTCCGTTTTTCCGATGATGGATTGCGCCATTTCCTGTTGGGTGGTTGTTGGGTGGTTTATTAAGCAAACAGACTAGGTTTCTGGATCTTATATATGTTATTGAGTTGCACCCTGGCGATGATCAAATTGAAATTCGGTATGCTGGAAGTGTCCGATCAGAAATCACCGTGACCGTTTCTGCTTCGCCTTCTTTCACTCTCCCAGCATGGCCAGATCGCGTCGGATGCCTACACAAGGTCCTGCTGGGAAGCGAAAAGATCCTCCAGCCCTGCCTCCAGCCCGTATGAGCACACAAAAGCGGCCGAAGTTGATGAAGGCTCCATCTTCGACTCCCAGTGGTGAGTTGAATCATAGCACTTCTTTGTTTTGTGCCTGACTGACACTGATATTCGGGAGCAGACGACTCGGAGGCGTCAACTGCATCTTCAGAGGAAAGGCCACCTCCAACCATCAACCTTCGCAACCCACCTCTACCTGAGCCAGTCAAGCCACTTCCCAAGAGGAAGTTCACTGGCAAAGAACTGTTACAATCGCGGCGATACGGAACGAATCACCAACCTCTCAAAGGGCTTGCACAGGCTCCACCCACTGCCTCTGGTTCTACACTATCAAAGTCTCGTGGCAACAAGCGAAAGGCATCAACACCGGACTGTTCAGATTCCGACCTACCCTCGCGTTTACCCCCCATTTCGAAAGGGAAGCAATCTCGGAGTATGGGCAAGGTTCGGAAGGGGCCAGATCCAAAAAAAGGTATGGAAATCACATCCTAGGTCGCTCATCACCGCCCTGACTTTTACCTGTTCAGGGCGTCCCACTAAAGAAGGTGCGTAGCATCATCTACGTTGGGCCTCACACAACTTTACTAAACCATTCTCCACAAAGCAGCCCCCAAGTCGCTAGGCACGATCGATGTCTGCTCAAGTTCAGATGAAATTCTACGCGTACGCTCTTCTACCAAAGCGGCAGAGGTCACAGTAATCAACTTGTGCTCTGACGAGGAGCCGGACACGGCGAAGCAACCCCCCGTTCGATTCCGAGTGGAAAATAACGTTACAATCATTTTGTCAAGTGATGAGGAACCATCACCGAGGAGCCCCAAACGATCTCCCATTGCTCCTGAAAGCCCTATATTTCCTCCTGAAAGCCCTCTACGTCCCCCTCCTGAAAGCCCTCTGCAACCTCCTCAAAGCCCTTTATGTCCTCCTGAAAGCCCTCTGTGTCCTCCTGAGCTTATACGTCGCCCCAGCGCCCTCAAGAGCCCCACCGTTGGTATGCGCCCATTGAAACGCTCCGCACGCAAAAGGACCTCACACATTAGTACGGTCAGTACACGTCCTCGGCGACCCCTTGGAGAGCCGACCCCAACCCTTGAAGTGGCACCCACACCCCCCTCAATCACACCACCTTCGCCGCCGCCAATCATAGCAGAACACACAGTCATGCAGCCATGCTCACCAGAACAGGCATTCATACCCGACGACCACCAGATCATACCTGAAACCATGGCTGAGGACTCGCCTTTGACTGACGAAATAGGTAATATGACATCTGCACCACCCCCGTCTAGCCCCAATACATCTGTGCGCGAATCAGACCCCTCCATTTCCCCTGAACGCGAAACACGGATATCATATCAAGCATTGTATAATGAAGCATTCGCGAAATGCCCGGAGCCATCCCACAATGCCACATCATCGTCTCCCCGCCTCCGGGCGTATAGGGCAAGCCCGAAATCAACAATAACCTATTCACAATCTCCCCCCGTAGCGCCAGTCCTTACACCTATATTTTTTGCTCAGAGACTTGCAGTCATATCAAATTCAAGTCCTGCCTCAGTGCGTGGAAGTTCGAGTACTAGTACCCATCGTGATGTGAGTGAGAGACTCGAGCAAGACATGGGTGTGACATCGGGCGTGGCTCATGGCGAAGGCCAATTACAATCGTTACTCCCTATGAAAACCATCGGGCCCATCCGCTCTCAAGATGACACCTTCGGACCCTCACGCACGTCATCCCAGGCACCTTCAATCGAAATTCCAGAATGCGATCACATCATGGATTCTCCTCAAGAGATAGAATCGCCGGAACCAACTAATCATGAGACTCGTGGAGTGGATCAGGATACACCAATGGAAGACGGCGCTTTGTCCGTCGGGACGAGACACTCTGTCGAGTCACAAGCATCCTCCAGCCACACCACTGAACAGCCTCTGGACGAACTGGAGACTTATGCATTGTCGACAGCGGATCAGGTCGAGGACTCCGTACACGAGGCACTCGCAGAGTCGCTGGCGTTGCGGGGTATCCTGCATGGGCTCGGGCTTCCTAAGATGGGAGATATGCTGGGCTCATGGCGTCCTGTGCGTTCCATGCTCAACCTGTGGTCTGGCGACGGTCCTCCACAATCGTCTGATCGGATGGTCCCAGCATCCAGTGGCGAGCCCCCCGATAGTTCTCTTCCGAATCTCAAGAGCGAACCACAAGAATCCCAGAATATAGCCGTTCCATGCGGGCGACAACCGTCAGACGATTCTACGGAAAGCAAGATGACCGCAGACAGCACTCCGTCCCCCGCGACGCCCACTGGGGAGTCGTCCCCTCCCGACTTCTCCCTCCTCGATTTAGAATCTGCGCTAAAGCTCCCCGACGACAAAGGCAGCGACCTGACTCCAGATGATGCTGATTTCGACCTTATCTACCCATCATGATTCTTGGAATTTATACATGTTCCTCGCTTACATATTCTATATCATATCGCATTAAGTCCACCAATTCATTACCGTATTCGACATGTGCATCTGGACCAAGGAGTGTTTGTTTTTCTTGTCAATTGTGCTAATCCTGTAGCATATCCGTACCTATGTATACACAAGTAGTATGTTAAAAAGCGAGTTCCACCTGTTGCCCAGAAATTATCGAGAAGCATGAGTAGAGCGTAACCAAAGCAATTTCTTTAAATTATGACGCGAAGACATTCAAAGCGCAGTATCTAGACGACGACCTTGAGAGTCATGATTTACGCTCTACCCTCTTCTGTGCGAGGTGTCTGTGCAACGGCAATTTTTTCCTGCTAACTGTTTCGTGCATGAGTAGGGCAAATCTTTCCTACTGGATCACCTCGCACTCGATCGCACAGCTGCAAGCATACCCACTTCACACACAGAGGGTCTATCAAGTCTATGGGACAAGGGTGCATCTCAATAGTTAGAATATCGGGCAAGGAACTCATTATGTATGATTGCAACTCTTTGCAGTTGAAGGTGAATTGTTATCCAGTGTTGGCCCCGCAAAGACACATCAGACTGTATATTCCCCATCTATCCAAGAATAGGGTACTTCCCAGAGCTGTGCGACCTACCAATGGGACTATAGTGCATTCTGGCGAGGTTTTTGCTCCTGCCCATAGTGTATATTCCGAAAGTTACGCATTGACTTGCAGAACGGCCGCTAGCATTGTCATGAGTTCCACGTCCTGCTGTGTGCTTTCGACCTGCGTCTGCAGTCAACCTCCATCGGTGTCCATCAGGTTCTATAGTTGCTACGTAGGTGAGCTTCCATGAAAGTCAGCAGCCAATTTGGAATTAACTTTACCATGACCCCGACAACCCTAAATAAGAAAAAAGTCTCCTTTTCTCACTGGGATAGGGAACGCTCATCAATTAGCGTATTCGCAGTGCCTCGTAGCAAATCCAGTCGTCATAGCCTGTGAACATTGTAGCTGTGCAGGCAGAGCAACTCATTGCAACCGTGGGATTGAGCAGTAAACCACACCCGAGATATGACACATAGACCTTTTCGAATCCAGGGATTGTCACTTGGGGACTCAAACAGTGCACAGGACAAGTCTTCTCTGGTTCATAATAAATAGACAATGACTCTGTTGAGGACTGACTTTGAGCACTCAAGTGTGTCTACTGTGGTTACAAATGCAGAAATTTCGCTATCAATACCTGACAGTTGCATCAATGTTCGTACAAGGCGAAAGATTAGCATCAACATACGATATCTCAATAGGTCAGTGATTGACATATATTGTTACACTGACAAGTCCATGACCTCCAATTCGCTCCAGGGTGGAAGGTCCACAATAGCAGGTAGATTGTTCCATACTTCGACGCGTAGGCGGGCGACATCGCGGTGGAAATCTGTCCGACATGGTTCGCAGAGCGATGTGTCATGGGCGACTTGTTGTACAGCTTGCATCATGTAATGGAGGGGACCTGTGCGAATTACCCAAGATCTTGACAAATGCGACGAAAGTCGGGAAAAGCCTCGTGGACAGGTAACTGGAAAAATGCAGCCTGAGGACGCCTTTCGTTCTGCACAGAACCGGCGAACAAACTCCAAAATCAACTGCAACCGGTGTTGAAACATAAGGGCGTAATATTTGACGTCCGATTCTGCGATTATAGATGATGGTTTGGAGGGATGCTGTGGGGTCAATTTAGGGTGGCTTGCACTCAGGATGTCGGCGAGGGAATACAGAGAAAGGAAGTAAAGGGCTGAGGGTACGACGATTTTCACGTCGACTTCTCTTGCCAAATTGAGAACATGTAAAGGATGAACATAAGGATATGTTTTATCTCCCACGTCACGAATGCTTAAAGCAGTCTCAACCATTTGGTCGTGGCCCTCAAGCGTATAAGCCCATGTTTTGGCAAGGTATTTGATGGCCTGCAAACGAAGGTGACTTATAAAATATTTCGTTGACAGCCGTAAAATGCCCGCAAGATAGAAGAAGTCCTCGATATTACGATTGTTGAATTCCCTTCAATGAATTAAATCAAATCAGTTTGTTTGTCAGGGAAAGGTGTTGATATCGGTACTTACGCACCATCGTACAACGCTTTGACGAGATGAGACAACTCGAAAGGTGAGTCGTACATGTAGACTACCTGGCACCCTTCAAATGTCTCTGTGCCATCAGTAAACGGTTGTGGAATGCCAAACATGTCTCGAAACACGTCGGAGTGCCTCGCCTGTCAAGAAAACGCGTCAACACAGCACTGAAGTAGGGAATGTGGTTGGTCCATACCAGTACCCCTCTGTGAAGCCGGAATAGGGTGGGCGAATCCTGAGTGGCGAGAACAACGTTTCCATCTTCGAACCAGGGCTAAGGTTCAATAGTAGTTGCCCTTTCAATCTGAACCTTGGTAGTAAGCAACAGAGCTTACCTCGCCTCGTCGTGCCTTGTTTAATAACAGCAAGGCCATTCGAATCCTTTTTATAAGTACAGTTTATCGTGTTCTAGGGAAGCAGGAGTGCATAACATCCCCTGAATCGAGCAGCGCTGAAATATAGATTGCTGAGAGGCCAAGCGAACTGATCACGATTTGGGTAGCTGTTGACAGCTGCTTGGCTTTGATTGGCAATTGCTTCCGCCAACCCAATCTAATCACCTTGGAATCGTGCTCACTGCTCATAGCGCTCAGTAGCGAGCCTTAATGTCATTTCCGCCTCGTTCGCGGACGGTATCACGTGCAAGCACCCCCAGCCTTCAGCTTCCGCGGCCATCCCCCTCCCGCCTTTCAGTTTCACCCTCGCTCAGACCAACGCCTTCACTCTCCAACCTAAATATTCACGCCGGTCAAGGCTCGCTGGCAAGCGCGCCTCCCGAAATCACTATGACTACATCAACCTCTCATGACAGCGTGCTGAATAGCTCTGCTTCATCTGTTATCAACATGGATATGACGGAGGGAATACTAATCCAAGACATAGACGCTGAAGTCGATACCACTGACGGAGAAGAGGCCATTGTCACAGACCAAAATGACACAGCAACCAGCGACGGGGATCCGAAGAAACAACTTCGCGCCCAACTTAGAAAGACTTTGAATCAAAGGCAGATGCCACAGCCAGGTCAATTCCCATATTACATTGTATCTAGAACATACCGTCCTTACGATATAGTCAGACGCAACGAACACACGTTCACGATCGAAGGATGAGCAGCAGCAAGTGGAAGACGTGCCTTTCAAACCAGGTATATCCTGTCCGCATTTCTATGTCGAGTGTAATTATACTTTTATGCCAGTTTCCAAGTACGCTCCCCGTCAGTACTTTGTATTAACAGAGGCTGGCAAACCCGTGTTCATCAGGTATTTCGATTTCGACCATGGTCCTCTCGCTGCTTCACATCATCTCTAGCCGGGCCGGCGACGATCAGGACAATATGGCGTCTGTCATTGGTATAATGCAAGCCCTCATTTCAGTGTTTCTTGACGACAACGATAAGCTACGATGTATCAATGCCGGACGAACAAGAATCACGTTCCTCCTAAGATCACCCCTTTATTACGTTTGTTCTTCGTCCTGGGGTGAACCAGAATCCGTTGTAAGCGCAAAGCATCACTTTCTATCACATTGGCCTCACCCTAATCTTCACGCTCATCGCTCCCTTCGCAAGAAAGACGCGATCTCACCTTGAATACCTACACTTGCAAATTCTCAGCATCGTGACTGCCTCGCAACTTCGGAAGATTTTTGAACGCAGAACAAACTTTGATTTACGGCGGTTGCTCAATGGTACAATGTTACCCATCCTGATACCAATAACCTGATAACACCCGAGTTTAGGCGCAGAAACTTTCCTTACATCCTTGCTTTCTAGGCTTGAATTTGACCTAGCTATGGGCACGTCATCGCTAAATTGCCTCAGGTTGGATTATGCTCTCCGGAAGCGGATTGGTGAGACACTCGTGCCGGCTTCCAAAATGAAGGTTGGTACGTTATCTGCGTCCTCTAAGATGTTTTTACACTTGCCCGATAGGACGTTCTATATGTTGTTTTGGTCGCTCACGACCAAGTGGTTACGTTAATCAGACCTAAAAAGCATTCAATTCATCCTGCAGGTACTGAATCCATTTCCATTACACTCGTGCGGTCGTTTACAGGTATCGCAGACATCCATATTCTCCTGAATACCCTACATTCTCCATCTATATACAATTCTCCGGCTTCAGCCTCTTGGATACCAATATGCCTTCCCAAGTTTAACCCTGCAGGCTTTGTCAATGCCTATATCTCCTTCCTCCGAAAAGATGACCCACAGACCGTGGAACATCCTGAAACCAACGAACACGGGAGTGAAGACGCGGGAACGAAAGAAGAGATCAATAACGCCGGTATTGCGTTAGTGTGTGTAAGTGGTGGTGGCGATTTTGAGTATATCCGAGGTTGGTGCGATCTTGCAGTCAAGGTACCTCCCTCTTATTCAGTGTGGCGCAGTCAAGTGAATAACCTCGCTGCTACAGAAAATGACGGAAGATAACCTCCTGAGTGCACTTGTGCATGCGGTTACATTGAAGCAGCATGAATACTCTGTCGCCGAACTTGGTATCCCTGGATTGCGACATTTTGTCTACAAATCCCGGGCACAAGTGCAAATAACGTTGCCTGTATTTGAGGACCCATATAACGACATCGAGGGGCGGAGGAGGTAAACTATTTTTTTGATATCTAGATGCAAATGGAGATTCACGATGACACGCAGGATCACCTGTCTCTATCAACATCTACATGATGCGATCCATGCTAAATCAGGGCAAGAGGGGACACTCAAGCTTCAGTACATCCGTACGGATACGGAGAGTGTCATGGGCTGGGTATGTCCCGCTTCACATCGATCTATCCATTTTTAACGCGCCGCAGATAACTCAACCATTCGAGCTGTATATTGCGGTATCACACTGGTTGCCCAAGAGTGCTGCAGTTGGAGCCGCAAATGCTGTGGTTCGATGGGTCAAGAAAGAGGAAGGGAGATTATTTCTTAGGGACGCGCCTGTATTCTAGCAACCTATCATTTTGGTGTCGAACAAATGATCACGAGGACGTCACATGGTGTTAGACTTGGCTCAGTGCAAGAATAAACTTTTCTGGTAATGCTGCTTGCTCTTCCTCGGCTGACTCTGAGTGGCTATTGGCCCTCTCTTATTCCATTATTCGCCCGTACACTCGTCAACAGGGCTGCGACGCGAGAAATACCTCCTACAAAAGGTATACATGTCTCTCGCCATATATCCATCGCCTTATGAGCAAAACAAGCAGGTCCTCTTCAAACTCCTCATGACTTTTTGAAAGCTATCGGGCGTTCATCGGAGACGAAGCTGTCAATCGAGCGATGGGAAGAGTTTTGGAGGCTATCAGGCCCGCAGATGCGTAAAATTGGCCTTGGGGTCAGGGATCGGAGGTATGCTCCCACATCCTATCTATATGCACAACTTACGCCTCGAGGATAGGTATATACTGTGGTGCATGGAAAAGTATAGGACAGGGGCTCCTGTTCAAAAATTCGCGCATGAGGCGCCGCCGAAGAAAACAATTAGAGGGTGAGCCACTGACGACGTTACTTTACCCCCCATGTTCCTCGGCTTATCATTGGATAGCTGGGGCCCTTCTGTTCAAAATGGAAAGCGCATCCGCTCTCGGCGGGATAAGTCAGGGAAAAAGTAGCAGTTCTTATTCAATATATATCCTAATTTTATGGACAAATTTCCATCGTTTGCGCTGTCATGAGGTCGTCGTAGGCCGTGAAAAAAGGATTGGAATTATATGTGTGGCTCCCGAGGGGATGGAGACATGGGACTAGGTATGTTCATAAAGAATTATTGCCAGCGCGTCGTGAAGTAAAAGGTTATAAATTCCTATGTTTTCAGGGAGTCATCAGCCAAGGTGGGAAAGCAAATATTGTTTGACAAACATTGTTATCAGGATCCGAACAGCGTCAGGGCTCGGACGCTTTAGAGGGATATCCGATGCATGGGTTTGAGCGATTATCCAGATGCCGCTTCAGTGCATCCTGCCGGCTCATCTGCTTGCAGCACCCTCCGATTCGCTCTGCGCCCATGAAGGTGTACGGCTTCGCGTCCGCAGGGAGGTGGCCTCGCCATTTGGGAGCATCTGTGAGAAGAATCCCCTTGCACCACCAAACCGTACCCTCAAGCTTCCTGATGTGCGTGACAACATGACGTTCAAAGTCCATCCAACGCGCCCCTTGGGTATAGTGGCAGATTGTGCATTCCCAGCGCGATGCGTTACGATTGCGGCTTTCTAACATCTTGTTGATCTTTGGCAGTGCGTCGGCAGACGCTTGTGCGTTGCGTGGTGGGGGATCGACGCGACTAATCTTGGCGTCTCTGTAGAGGAGGGGGGCTGGGGTTGTAATGACTTTCGTATTCTTGGATCTGGCATCCTGAACCACGCGTCTTCTCTTCCTGGGTTTTGTTTTGGCTCGAGGGACGTACTCGTCCTCACTTCCATTGTCATCGCTTTCGTCGTCGGGTCCCGTCGCTGTGAATTTCCGGAATTCAACCGATCTGACGGGAGACGATGGGGCACGCATGGGAGTATGAAGGGTCGTTCGCTTGCATGGAGGCTCGCGCTCTGGCGTAGGAGCTCGTCTCTTCCTCGTTGTGGCGGGTGGGTCGCATTTTGCCGCGCTTTCAGTGACTGTAGTGGGAAGGCACGGCGCGTCGGTGCGCTCCGGCCTTAAAGATCTATCAGCATCAGCAAAAACCATTTAGGCATAAAAACGTACGTGTTACTCTTTGTACTGACATTGCAGCCATCGAGGAAGAAGTCGCCCCCGAAATCTGATTCCTGATCGGTTTCATCGGCACAATCTGGTGACGGAGAACGCTTCCGATTGGGATGGAAGGGGAGCATGAAGCGTTCGCAGGCGTCTGTCGTGATCGGGGCGTCATCGAAGCAGATGCTGGCTTTGAGGTATAGATCCTCGTAGGTTTCTAACTCGTCATGTTGTGGCATCTTGAACTGAGTCGTATAGGTAGGATACATCCCGGAGGGGTTAGTGTAATGAGGCATGTCGCGAGCGCAGCTCGAATATGAGGAGGAAGAGAGAGAGGGATTGCGATTTCGTCAAGAGAAGGTCATTGTTTTATAGCCTATCCTCTGAGTTAGTGGTACACTATTCAGGGTCGCATTGACCTCACTTTGCCAAGGTACATCCTATTATCACTCGTTTGTATGTTTATCGAACCTTAAAATGGTAATTGTTACTAGCGCCTACGTTGAGCTGGTATTGATTTTGGGGGAATAAGACAACACAATTAACGGTTGTACTGTTAATTTTCGCTTGCTGCTCTCCAGTGATTATATCCTTGTTTTTTTTTTTGGTTTCGTTTTTTTTTCGCGGTTGCAAATGGTCAAAGCCAAAGGTTCCTAATTTGAGCGCTAGATCTGCTTAGATAACGTCGATTTGCTCGATCTGGACCACAATGGCGGAAGATATGTCACATTTGCCTTTGTTCTCTAGCTATGGCTGGCTGCAACAGATGGATGACATGAGGCCATAAAGGAAGATTTTACTACCATATTCAGAAATCAAGCAGAGATGAACTGAACGAGTTCCCCAGTGGATGGAGCATGGCAAGTATGGCCCAACTTAAAACGTCGGATATCGATGCCAAGATGACAGACGTCAGGCAGGCAGGCGTGGGGATGGGCAGGTGTTGGGGTACCGCTCCCAGTACATTACGCCGCTTCGTCATGAAGAAGTACATATTCTCTTGTTGATTGACCAAATTTGATGACTGTCCGGTATCTTGAGCAAAAAGAGAACAAGAGTAACAATCGAACGGTTCTTACCGTCGCTGGCTTTGAGTTCGTAGTAGCGGGCCGCCGGAATTGCCGCGTCATTGACATGCGTACCGTTGGTAGATTCAAGATCGATAATAAATGGTCTGGATTTGTGAGTAAATTTGGGGCAAATACAGAATGGAAGGTTTAGGGACCGACTTTACAACGCCCTTCGAGTCACCGAACTCGTTTTTTTCTTGAACATACCGGTCTGTACGAGTTAGTTTACATGATGACCTGAAACGGGGGCGACCTACATTGAATAACGGCATGCTGCTTCGAACAAGACGGATGATCTACCGCAATATCGGCTACTAATCGGTCTCTTCCTATAAGGTATGCACTCTGTCTGTGGATATGGAGCAATTCTATGCACAGTGAGAAAATTTTCGAGCACCTATGAGAATGACCATTCTTACCAACTTGGTCCTGACCTTTGAATACATACAGCCTCCATCCGAGGACTGGTTTTCTAGCCTCTGGGGGTTCATTATATTTCAAGACGGTTTTAGAGCCGTCTACGGCTTTCACAGTGTTTGTTTCCGCTGCCAATAGCCCAGAAGGCGCGAAATTCGGCTTCGTCTTGTCAACTGGGGATGGTTCTCGTGATGAATGTCGAGATTTCGAACGGGGCCTCGAAGTACGTCGGCTCGGTGAGGCCGAGCGACGAGGATCACGCGACGAACGATTGCTGTTGTCCTTATTCCTGTTTCCGGCCCCTTCCTTGGTCCTGTCGTCGTATCTTCGCCTATCTCTGTCTCGCTCACGCTCACGATCGTCCTCATGGTAGGGTCGACTTGAGCGACCATTGTCTGTCTTCCTATGGGAGTCATCTCTGCCCCGTTCGGAGCCCCGATCCCTGGTGTCCCTGTCATCGCGCCATCTGGTACTTCTTGAACTCCCACCCCTGGTTTCGCTGTCGTTGTACTCATATCTGTCATTATATTTGGAGCTCTCCCGGTCAGGCCTGTCGTCGTTACGCACCCTCCGCGTCGGAGAATATCGAGATCCAGGTGCCATTCTGCGATATGTTTATTAAAAGTAAGAGAGAAATATTGGATCTTGGCAGAGTTGGAGGTATAAGTGGTTGGATTTTTTTAAAAACGTGCTGTCCATTGTCATTGTATCTAGTTGTGTCACATGACCAAGATAAAAATAACCCAGGCTCTTGGACTTGAAGCTTGAAGCTTGGTGGTTAGAACCAAAACATGACACGAAGTCGTCGCCTTTGATATATATTTTGATGTTTTGGAGATGTCGAGTTCCACCAAGAATGTTTTTTACTCCGAGTTACCGAAAGACATGGTGAATAGAGGTAGGAAAGGGTCAGGACTTTTTGGGACCTGTACGTTGGGAGTTCTTCTCACAGGTCAAGTCACTATGGTGGTGGCGCCCAAGGGACACCTTCAAATTGGCATCTGGAGCAGAGGCGTCAGGAATCCTTCCTCGACGTTGTGCTGCACCCGAATGTAATTAATCAGGCTCGCACAACACGTTCATTTTGTGGAATAACAATAACATCATGACTGCCATGGGAACTAGCGTCGCGGTCAAAGGCAGCATCAGCCTTTACCGGACATAGATACAGGCGGCGTCCCGCTCGCTGTTTGTTTCGAACCGTGAGGCACCCACCGTTAAATCTAGAAACCAAGGTGATCCTGAATAAACACATTGGCAGTGATGATCCTCATGCAGTGCACTTGTTTGACGCAGAAAGCAAGAATTCATCGACGCGTTGTCTCACAGTCTCACTGTCCGGCTATACCATGATTTCACGAGCCATGTTATCGTTCTTCGTACGCGAAGGGTTAGATATAGGGAGGACAGAAACGAAGATGTGGAAATCACAGCAGGGGCATGGCTACGGCCATATTCATATTCTGTAATCCGTCTGAAACAGGTATCATTGACGAGAGGTAATTACACCATCCCTTGACATGATCTGTACACTTCCTTAGAGAACAAATGTGCATATTGAAAAGCGTAAACGTAGTCACTCACCAGGTCGAAGAATAGGAACTCGTACGGTTGAGAATCCGGGTTGGCTCACTGATATGGAATGAAGCCATTTCAAGAGGGAAAGAACTTGAGAGTGACTTTTTGGGCAGGATCTGCCTTGATTTTTATTGACCTGGCCATTAGGTGAGGAGGGCGTCAAATTTGTAGGCCATGTGTGGGCGGGTTGGTGTGGATTCAATATCGGAATCACTATACTGTAAGAAGGAAGGTACGGTTCGAATGCCTGGTATCGTTGTCTCTTTTGTCATCACCATCGTTGATTTGACACGCCCAAATTATTTGAGACTGTTGAAAAGGCGATGTCCCGAAGGAGAGGTTGATAATTAGCTTACCGTCTTGATTTCAATAGACGCTGGTCATACCTTGATGCGACCGCACGCGCTCTTGGTCTTTCCAGTACTTTCAAAATACAACCCGCCAGGGAAGAAAATTGAATGTCTGACTCAAGCACTGCGGGCCGAGTCAGTGCCG
>JASFDG010000083.1:45092-58856 GCA_036937095.1 Phaeolepiota aurea
CAATCCCAATCTTATTCGCATTCTATGCCTTACCGAGCTCCCGATTATTATATATCAGGCGAGCCTTCTCTAATTTCCTCGACCAATTCGCGCATGTATCCTGCTCCAGTGGATCCAAGTCGCAGCGATTTCTTTACATCAGAATCGTCGTCCAACATTTACGTCTCGCGTTACCCCAGCAGCTTGTACGATGAAAGGGATGGAAGTGTGTCTGTTGCGCCATATAACAGGTCATTCGATCGGCGCAATGGAAGTCCACCGGATATGGCCCATTATCGCGATTCTTCTGAAGGGCTTCCACGGGCAATCCTGCCTGCCGTTGCTCAGGGCAAGCGGGGTGACATGCCCAGCATGCTCGACACATATAATCTAGTACAGAATCAGTATGGCTCTCTACCCACATCAAATTCGGCCTTGACAGCGCATTCAGAGCACTCGGGAGATTCTGGGGTTTGGTCGCCTAACCCTCAAGATTCTCCCGAGTCTCAGCGTCCACGCAAAGCTCGTCGTGAGAAACCTCGAATTGAACTCGCCCCTGACCAGCCTCCAACCACCCAGGGCAAGCCCCGCGCAAGAGTATATGTTGCCTGTCTGCAATGGTAAATATTCTACTTACAATTCCATTTCTCGCAGTCTAATCTCGTGTTTCAGTCGCACACGAAAAATCCGATGTGATGGTGCTAAACCTATTTGTCACAACTGTGGACGTCGCGCAAATGGCAACAGCGAATGCAACTATGATCCAGTTCCCAAGCGTCGAGGCCCTGATAAAATGCCAGGTGCTCGCCAGCGTATGGCCAGAGATGTTAGAAACGACATCGAAGGTGGAGTTGGACTTTCACGCCGTCGTCGTCGAACCCGCGAGTCTGCGACCATAGCCAGCCCTAGCTCAACTAAGGGTACAGCCGATTCCTCTCATGCGCATAAATATGACACATTAGCTCAGCCCTCGCATGTTCCGTTCCCCTCATCACCCACAGCGCCACCTTCCGGCTTCATAGTTGGGTCCAATTATGTGCGAAGGTCCTTCCCAGTTGAGTGTGGCTGTCATGGCATGCTGCATTGCCCTGACTCCCTCGAGGGGAATGGGCTTTCGGATCACCGAAAATCTGATTCTCCTGGTCTTGTAAGTGGTTTGCATTGAAACACACAACGCCTCTCATAAATCCTTGCTAGATAACCGCATCATATTCCGACACAATTGATCTTTCTGGGATTTTGCCCTACTCTACTCGTACGGGTTGTGGATATATCGCCGAACTCGACGAAAATGGACAGGAAAGATCTTACTCGAAAACTCTGGAGATCGTTAATGAACCCTCCCTCAGCTTCAGTCGCAAAATCTGGTGGGACTCGCTTTTGTCGCTTTATCTCTCCTCCACATCTACTCGTTTGCAAATCCTGTCTCCGTCTCAACGGGAAAGCGCAGCCCAAGGTGTTACCTCAGATATCCGCTTCCTCTTCCGTGTGTCGAATTATTGGTTTTCATTCTTCCATATCCCCAGTTTCTTTGGCAACTACTTCGACCCCTCTCGGCGAGAAAGAATCCAACCAAGTTTGGTCCTCGCTATGCTTGCTATGTCGACTTTCTGGCAAAGCTCTGAGGTGGGCCTGGGTCGATCTGGCAGAGAACGGGCCTTGCGCTTTCGAGATGAGGCGCAAAGTGCCCTTGAGGCTAGTTTCAATGCTGGTTGGGTTGATGAAACACTTGCACAAGCAGCATGGGTGAGCTTATCGATTCCACCCTTTTGTGTGAATCATGCTAAACCATGTTCCCCCAGTTACTATCCCTCTTCGAAGTCTGCGCGCACCCTCACCACTCCTCTGAGCGCTGTACATCGGCTTTAGTCATGCTAGACTCCATTATTCGCTGCTTGTCCCTCACTTTGGTCGATGCCGACGACCCAAACGCCTCAATGTTTACCCCTGGCTCGGTTCCTGTTGTCAATCCGATCCGGCCACAGCAGTGGACGGGTTGGCATCCAGAGCTCACTCTGATTCCTAAACGCTATTCCCCTGGTTCAGAAAATCAAGGCATCAATAACCTACCACATCCTCATTCACACAGCGAACCTGGGTGCTCATGCAATGCTATCACATTAGTAAAAAACTGGCCGTCAGCAGGAGAACATGCTCCCCTGTGGGGAGCCACTCCTGCGTGGAATGATTCTTGGTCTGAGGGAGAAATCCGCAAGGAGTCCTGCCGCCGGCTTTGTTGGAGCTCAATGATCTTGGCCGCTGGTCATATATCATATATAACTGCACATCATCAAACTCAAGGTCTTGATCTGTTTATCGCTGATCCAGCAAACGTATGTCATGTTCATATGGCGTGAATTCCCCCAATATTTACATTCTTCGGAATTTTAGTATGCACTCCTTTTCTCGGGAGAGTCGGTTGCTCGTTCCCCTGCATACTCGTCTAAGGATACCATTTGGGCTTTACATGATCGTGCATTCCTCCTGTGGCATGGATGTATCCGAATGCGCAATGATTCACATGCTTCGGAAACTGATAAGGCTCACTTTGCAGTGAAGGCCTGGGTAGAAGCCGATGCGCTGGAATCATCTCTCAATAAGCACATCTGCGCAATTGAAAGGGCGTTCATTTTCCAGGCCCGCGAATATATATTCAAGTAAGCGGTCTTTTTCATCTGATCAGGGGTTTTATTTATAAATCCATTAGTACGAGGATGTGTATCTCTTACGAATTCCAGCGGTTTATCCCGCTCGTCACTGCGTATGCACGCACCGTTTTCTAGCTCGGCCATGGATCCTGATGTTCTCCTGTTCCAGAAACGTTAGCGGCCTTTTCCATCGCAATAAGGCTGAGGAATGGCGTACGTGGGGTATCTTTTCGTTACTGCTCTCAATGGCTGACCTGGTTTTAGTGTCTCACCAAGCAACTGTGGCAGAGAGGTTCATGCATGGTCTGCACACCATTACTGGCAATTCGAACAATCTACTCTCTCGACGGCCTTTCTTTGTCTTTTGGTTTATGAGTCAGATAGCTCGGTACGCAACCTTAAACCATTTCGTATTGCAGAGGACTCACCTCAGTTGTTGTAGAGCCTTGTCACTGTGGCAGTGTGATAACACACTTACGGTGGCATTGGACGTCTGCAAGGCGCTGCTTCCACCAATTGATTAGTACGTTTTTCGTCGACAATTAGCACCCCATACTGATAAACGATACAGCTTGACAGCTTTATGGCCATGTGCTGAACAGCGGCATCGCTACGAAACCTTAAGGGAGAGGCTTGGGACTGCCTGTTATGTCGCTGGTGTTAGGCCCCCTTCCCCTCCCAATCTGACCTTGCCGCGTCCATCCTCGCCTGAGGCCTAAAACTTGTATTTCCCTCTTTCTGCCGTTTTAATTCCTGGGAAACCATCCAATGTAAACTTTGGTATACCACCCCCGAACGGGTTCTTTTTTATCTAAACATACTGCAAGCGGGAACGCTGTAGCTTAACCAAATTTCGGTCCCATCATGTATCCATAGCTACTCTCAATACCTTGTGTCCTCAAAATGTTATTTTAGGGATAATTAAATTTCGAAATTCAAAATGACTCTTTGGACCATGACTTCCTTTTAAGGACAAGAGTGCATCCAGAACTCAAATAATTGTCAGGCCTTGTCTCGAGCTCCACTGGAAAGCTGCATCTTTGAATCCATCCTTCATATCCCAGTATCTCGTCATGAACAGAGACGACGTTTCTCTCATGCCTGACGCTTCGCGGGAAAATCAAGACTCGATTATTGCGCATTCTCAGTCTCTCGCGTCCACATCGCTCAAGCGACAGGCATCCCCGTCGTTTGAGGGCATGGAGAGCGACAACAGCAGGAAGAGGATAAAAGAGACCGCAGACGATACGAGACCGAATTCTGATGTCGCAGACGAGGATAGCGCAGGGCTCTCCTTCGCCGATGAGCTCGCCCAGGAGCTTCGCTGTGGCTGTTGCTCAGAGCTGGTCTACAGGCCGGTGCTGGTTATGCCGTGTCAGCATTTCTTTTGTGGGAGGTATGCTTTTTTATTTATTTTAATATTGGGCCTAGGCGGGATATGTGTGCTGATTTTTCTTTTGGGCAGCTGTTGTGTATTGTGGATAAGGGTGAGTTGTGGCGATCGTTATGGTGTACCCGCAGGCATGGAAGATGTGTCCAAGACTATGCTAAACGGGCTTGCGAGTCTCGCCCCTTTTGACCTGGGATATATTTCGAGCACTGCTGATTTCGATCTGTCCTATAGAACGGTGGCACCAATTGCCCTGCGTGCCGGGGGCACTCCACAATCGTAACACCATTCAGGGCATTGCACTCTATGATAGATATGCTACTTCGCATTGCACCCCATAAAACTCGCACAGAACGCGAGCGACAACAGGCCGACGAAATATACAAATCCGGCCACTCGTTACGCGTACGTTTAACGTCGATGCTTTTCCTCAATGATCAAGTCTGACGTAGACATCCCTCGTCAGCTGCCTGCCCCAAGAGAAGCCTCCCCCGAGCCAAATATCAATCAGAACACCGATTTCGCGCATCCTTGTCCGCACTGTCTGCCCGGGAACCCATTTGGCTGGAGATGCCCCCAACCCATTCCGGATCCGAACACGGACGCAGACCATGCTTGGCCCCTCGACGAAGGGCTACCGCCTGGGCATGCTCATTGTGGAAACTGGTATGTTTATGCACCGAATACTGTCATCCCACGACGAGCTCATGTCTTGGTCAGTGAAAACCTGTTGGCCCTCCAGGCACCCGTCACATCGAGATGCGACATGTGCCTGGTTTCATTCTGTGGAATCGGTGTGCAAGGGCGTTGCGTTGCGGCCCCGATACTGTCGCAGCACCCCCATGGCATGGCGGACATCAGCGACCTCATCCAGTCCCCAGACGTGTATGAATGCTTCGATAGCAATACGGTGGAAGTCGAGATCATGCTGGATTATCTAACTGCGCAAAGGCTAACCCCTCGTCACATCTATCGCGAGGTTCGCACAATTTGCCAAGTTTATTGACAGGATATCTTTTTGATTTATTACCTTTTTCTAGATCGTAACTCATATACAATCACAGCCGAGAGGGTTCCTCCCACTGATGGAACTTGACTTGTTCACTGATGTGCATGCAGTTGCAGCGGGGACGGATCTGAACCCCAATAATCCTCGGTCTAGAATATGCCGACTATGTGCCACAGAAGTTCTGTTATGGGGTCTTCGAGAGTGGTGGCTGAGGGAACGCCAGAAGGGCTTCCTCGAGGAGACCGTCACGAGCAGAAAGGACTGCCCAGATGGTAACACGTGCGCACGCCAGAAGGATTTGGGTGCGTTGCCTTTCATTTGCTACCCACCCACGCTCATAATTCTGATTTCATGAAAACAATTATAGGACATGCAAGAGAATGTAAGTCAATTTATTTAAAATGGTATCGATGTAGATTCTTATTGCTTGTAATAGTCAACCACATCATCGCTTATCGCGAGCAAGACCCACCACCTGAAGCAAGCAGAGCCGAGAATCAGTCGGCCCAGGAGACGGCTTCTGCAAACCAACCCCAGACCATACCTAACGCGAACGCGGCTGAGGCAATTCCTGCTTCTACCCACGACGATCAACCAGCAGTAGTACAAGAACCCACTTCGTCAACCAATTAATTCAGCAACTGTACTGGTGGAGGCCTGTTTCATTTTACTTATACTAATTTCCCTGAACGCAAATTTACAATACGAAATTCTTTTTGTTACTTGAGATAAAAAAAGAAATCAACATGGCCAACGTGGGGATCGAACCCAAGACCTTCGCGTTATTAGCACGACGCTCTAACCAGCTGAGCTAGTCGGCCGACGATTACGAGGTTCGGTGAGCAAATGTGAGCAACGAGCACAGCCATAGCAAAGTGTATAAACTACGTCAGTGATTTTGAACCTTGAGGTCGTACCATTACAATGACCACTGTTTCAAACAATCCATTTCGCTCAAATCCCCTTACACCAAATCCAACAGGGGCAACGTCGCCACCACCAGCGACCACCGCTCTGAATCCTCCATCGTCGGCATCGGCAACGACGACGACAATCGCTAACCAAGGTAGCGACAGTGTTGCTGGCCACCGTCTCCCACCACCCGATGAGGAACCCCCAGCATATACACCCGCAGCTGACTCTTACTCAGGCGAAACCACCATTGAGTATGGCCCTGCAAGGCCCTTTCAGCGTCCCCCGCCCCAGCCGACCCAGGGTCAGGCTTCACCTCATTCAGGATCGCGGCTGCAGTCGCCCCAGCCTACGGGCGGGAATGCCTGGAGTCAACTTCTTCCACAATCTACAGGATCGGGCTCTGGTCGCGGCGGAGGTTTGCTGAGGCAGCTCACGGGACAGCTCGTTACGCAGCTGAATAATGTTGCTGCGGAGTTGAATAATGCGGGTAGTAATTCTAGGTACAACACAAGTCCACAGCCGACCGGCGGTGGATCGTGGTCGTCGTACCCAGGGCAGCAGCAGCAGCAGCCACCCCCGCATCCACCGCCGATTGTCCTGTCCCCACCCGCGCCCAGGGCACCCTCGGCCAACCTTCCACCTCCACCTCCGCGCCACCCAGCATCGCCCATCGCTGCGATGGCCGCCTTCGACATACCCAATAGCACATTATCCCCTGCGCCCTCTTCCACATCCGTAGCATCTTCTACATCCGAATTTGCGCGCGACTTTTATGCAGCCGGGGCAAACATCCCTGGTGTACCCCCAGACGGGGATTCTGCTACCCCGAGCGGCAACAATAATAGAGAGAGATTAATGAGGCGCTCTAGCTATGCGCCACCGCCGGGTCCTCCGCCTTTAGGGGCTCCGAATTCAGCAAGGCGGCTCTCCAATCCACCTGAACCCACTCGAGGTCCTTCAAGTGGTGGTGTAGAGAATGATGGCAAGCCGACGACAAAACCCGTCCCTGGACACCCATTACTGAGGGGTGGAAAACTCCTCGTGTACCCTAAAGGACATGAATGCGATAAATGTGAGCATCAGAAATCCTCACCCCGTCTTCATCCAAGATACAACACCATTAAAGAACTTCTTTATTTCCTCCAGGCCACAATGTCGGATATAAAAACTCGAATCCTGCAAAGCCGTGCAAAAAATGCTGGCCAAAATACGCGAAGCCATTTACAGGCCCGCTGCAGTACGCTTACGGCGGTGAACAAGGTGGGTCCTCGTCCCCCGCATCCGCGTCCACATCCCTCCCGAACCTCGGCGCGACATCATCGTCGTCGTCCACCACACTCCAGCGGCCGCTCGCGGCACCCACCCGCTCCGCATTCGCCGCCCATCCCCAACACGTGTACACTCCGCCGCCGCCACTACCTCCCCCACCACCGCGCCCGAACATCATCTCGTCCCCGTACTACGGCTCGCCCCTGCCCCCGCCCGGCTCGATCGTCTATGCGGCAGGCGACCCGCGTATCGGCGGGCGGCGGTGCTGGCGGTGCGATGGGAGCGGGACGGTGAGCTTCATGCTGTTCGATACGATGCCGTGCTCGGTGTGCAATGGGATTGGGAGGACGTTTTGAGCACTAACTAGACTAGCGTTATGTATTTAAATGCGGATATAGTAGTAGTAGATTATGTATCATCATTTGCCCGGACGTTGGTCACATTTTACTCTTCGTAGGTCAAAAAGCCTGTACTTTTTATTACGTTTAGTGAAAAAACATACAAGGAAGCAGCTACTGATAATACTCAGAAGCGCAACCTGAGATTTCAGTGAGAGATCCGACGCCAATTACAAAAAAAAAACCCTCGGAGGGTGAAATGCTAGTGAAGAACGAAAAGGAAAGGAAAGCAAGCAGGGACGCAAGCTCGATAATACGACTAATTATAAACATTTTTGGCTGAATATCCCGATTCCCCGAATGGTTCTTCCTTCGCTGGACCCGCCCGCCCCCTGGTCTCACCGCGGTAAGATGGAGAACAGACCCACAGACCCCATACGCTCCGACACCTCGTGGCGCTGGCTGGCGGCAGTGGCGCGGTACCGCATCATCGCGAGCTCATGCAGATCAAGCCGCGCCTGCACACGCCGCAAAGTCGCCCACCGCCGACACACCACCGCCGCGAATGCGTCGGGCGAAGGGGGGCAGCGCTGGACGACGTTAAATGCCGTGCTGTGCAGCAGTACGACGGCGGTGTCGATGCGCGCGCGGCGGGTGGGACGCGGGAGCGGGTTGTTGGTTTTGTTATTGTTATTGTTGTGCACGCGGCGTATTTTATTTAAGTGGGATATCGTTATAATAGGACTCGGAGCGCGAGCGCGCGTGGTTGATAAATAGATGGTCTCGGACCATATACGACTGTCGTGGCGTAGGAAACATGGGGTGCTTGGTGTTGATGCGAACCTGAGAAAGGGGGGAGAGAGGGGAGAGAGGATAGAAGGCAGAGGGGCAAAGGGGGAGGAGCATGGCTGTCCTAACTGTAATCGGAACCGCTGACACCGCTGTCGGCAATTGTCCTCCACTTTGCGTCCGAGGTACCTCGTGGCCGCGCGATGTGCTTAGAGTCCCCGGATGGGCCATGGCCATTTGCTTTTGGGTCGTGGCCTCCAGAACCATCCGCAGGCGGGCCACCCTCTGTGTTTGCCCTGGATCGCGAAGGTCGTTTCTGGGTATAAGACTAGAACACAATTATGAGGGTATGCCTGGAATGAATGGATTTTGCACCTTACCATTACAGTTTTTAACGCCCTAAGGGGATGATCGAGCATGAGACGTGAGAACTGGGATTATCATAGAGACAACATACCGAATCTGTAAGCTTCGACAGCTACACAGAGTGGCAACTTCATACACACCCACGGAGGTGTAATTAGATAATGCGCGATGCATCGCATGTTGGACAAGTAGCCCAAGGTGAGTGATATCGTAATTAGTCGCCAGGATCAGTAGTTGGCTGAGCACAGCTGGACTGTGCTGGAGCGGGGTGACGAGAGCGAGTGAATAGAAATATTGCAGCAACGCTAGAGTCACGGGATATGGCTCTGAGAGGTGGAAGGATCTTGACGTTAACCGAGGATCAAGCTGCGGATTCTCGACTGTTGCCCTTCCGGGGAGTTCTGGTAGTTCGACGTTCATTGAGGACGTGGGTAGCGACTCCAGGGCAGCTCGAGCAGCGAGATTGAATTGCTTCCGCCTTTCATGAAGCCACGGCCACCGCTCCTCCAAAATCTTGCGAGAGCAGGTAAGCTTGCGACCATCATCGCACACAATTTCAAAATCAGCTAAAACACTGTCAGCTAGAGTCTTCAGCCCCAATTGCTGCATAGCGATGTCGAGCTTGAGGAAAGGCGGCTGATATATCCCAAATGCCTCCAAGTCCACGACCGAGACGTGGTCCCAGCTAAGCAGGCGTCGGTTATAATCATCAACAAGGTTGCCATTCCGGTTTCCAAAAATCAAAAATTTGTTGGCCTCGGCCCACAGGCATCCTCGAAACCAGGACCCAGTCTCAACTGCCTTTCCAGGGTCTATGCGCGACCAGGTCATGCCGACCAAATCCAGGACCCATATCGAGAATGATTGATAGCTGTGAGCGAGGTAGGTACCAGCGATGATCAAATTTGTTCCAAGAATAGCACCAGTTGGGAAACGAAGACCGGGAGGGAATGTGGTTCCGGTCATCGCTGCTGATCTGTCTTGAATCGTGAAATCGGCATCAGGCAGCGGTGAAAAGACTTCGAGCTCGCGTTTCACGTCGGTGAACTGCATGGGACGGTTTAGTGACTAGAACCGATGAATTTGACGTAACGACATACGTTATAATTGCTATATAGGTATATATCGCTTGGGTGATCCTCCGTTGGAGGAGCAGAATAGGGTAACTGGATCAATTTGTCTGATTGTGTGGGTTCTGTGGGGCTATGATTCGTCGAATCTGATTGTGATCGAGAACCAGAGGGCGAAATCGATGAAGGGCTGTGCAGTGATTCCTCCTGAGGCAGACGAACACAAACATTTGATGAAACGGCGACACTGCGGTAAGTACCGCAATGGCGAGGATAGTCACGTCTCTGGACCCATGTCTTTCCGGCGAGATCGTATACACAGACATCATCAAGCCAGGTGTTGTAAAAGTCCTGCCCACCGATGATGAAGAGGCGATCAGAGGTGGCAGAGGAGAGATGGGCGTAGCGAGCCCTGGGGACGAGAGGATCGGGGGAGTTTACGGTGGGCAACGTGGCTACCTCCCACTGCCCTGTCGCAAGGTCAAAGAGCCAAACGTCATTCAAAACGCAGAGCTCGTCGGGATTTTGGGAATCTGGCTGGTTGCTCATGCCGCCGAATATAACGAGTTTGTTGTTCCCTATAGATGTACGATGAGCTAATAGACGGACATCTGGACGTAGTGGGGCTTACAAGAGTCAGCACTGTGGAAATATCTAGCCCTTGGCGCTTCGCGCTCAGGGGGGGTTGGGAGCCTCTCCCACACAAATGTATTCAAGTCGAATGCATATAGGTCGGCAACCATCCTGCGTTCCGCGACCAGCCTCCCTCCCTTGAACTAGCATGAGGACTAAGTTGTCAACAAGAGTGAATGTTCTCACAAATAGATACATTTTAGAGCCGAGCACTGTAGTAGACGCGCCCTAGCAATAAAACATGATTGACGATGCGAAATGATAGGGTGTGAAATGGAGGACGTACGACGAGTTTCGCGGGGACATCGCCAGTTGTCTTTCGACAGAAAGTAGTGAGGTCGTAGATAGAGTGAAGCATTGTGAACCTGCCCAGACCCGACGCCAAGGGTGGTGAGTATTGTAGGGAAGTGAGAAGCGCGGCGATGCACAATCATGGATTGTCGACTTCCTGCGGCCGGCTTCGGCCATCAACCCGAGCACCAACGTACCTGAAACCAGGGGGACGGCGGCGATTCACCTCTCGAAAGCACAACACAAAATCTGTAAGTATTACGATTTTACAAACCTACAGCAGCTTTTATCTGACAGGTTTTACAGAAATTCTGTGCAAAGCAAAGCAACTTGGAATCGGTGATCTCCGACGGATATGTCACAGACCAAGGTAAGTAATTAACCCATTTGCCCACACAATCATTATGGACACAATCATCTCAGAGCCCGCCGCCGACACGCTCAAGGTCCTCCCTCACTACCAATATGTCACCATAGAACACATATCTCCGTCGTCGGTTGCATCCTCCCCAATCGACCAATTCCGCCTCTGGTTCAAGGAGGCAGTCGACGGCGGAAAGGTCAAGGAGGCAGAAGTCATGTCCTTGTCTACCGCCACGCCCTCCGGTATACCATCAGCGCGCATCGTCCTACTCAAAGAAGTCGACGCACGCGGATTCGTGTTCTTCACCAACTACACCTCGCGCAAGTCGCAGGAACTCGCTGCGAACCCTCATGCAGCCCTTGTCTTCTACTGGCGCGAGGTGCACAAGTCTGTCCGCATCCTGGGCAAAGTCGAGAAGATCAGCCGAGAGGAGAGCGATGAGTATTTCCAGGGCCGTCCAGTAGGCAGCCGCCTCGGAGCTTGGGCCAGTAAGCAAAGTACGGTGATCGGCGAAGGACAACTCGATGAGCGACTTAGAAAGTACGAAGAAAAATTTGGTGCCGACAACACGGCAAACATCCCAACTCCAGAATTTTGGGGTGGGTGGCGGGTTGTCCCGACGTCAGTAGTTTCTCGAATTTTCCTCAAGGTTTGTTCCATTCTCATCTTTAACAGTGAGGTAGAATTCTGGTGTGGGAAGCCGTCCCGTCTGCACGACCGTGTCCGATATCTACGCGTTGAAGGTTCACCAGATGAAAACCCGCAGTGGAAGATAGATAGACTGTCCCCATAGAGAGCGCGATATGCCAGATTCACAGCTTTAAAGGATATATACCTATTAGTACAACGTCTCCTTACTGGTCGCAATACACCAATAGAAGTGCAAATTGTTAGAATCCGTTATGAACTTTCGCTACCCTTACGAACCAGTCAAAACACCTTGAGCAGCTAACCAACACTCCTTCGACCATTTTTGCAGCGTTCTCGCAGCCTCCACTTCGTTACCCCTCACCCACTCCTTCATAGCTTCACCTTGCAAGGCCCTTCCGAACGAGAAAGACAAAGGTGGTAAGCGCGAGAATGGTGATTCCTTTGGCGAGGAGTTGACGAGAGAATTCAGCGCTGCAAGATATCCAGTAGCAGTTGCCGCGTCCAATCCGCCTTTTAAATATTTCCTGAGCTCGAAATTATACCACTAGACGGAAGATGCGCTTACCAGACAAGAAAACAACGCCTGGAATAGACACCGGCACGGAGCGAGAGATAACCGTTGCTGTAGCCAGTGCGATATCACCGTGGGTGACGTTGGCACGGGAAGGGTGAGAGAGCCCCGGTTGAGGGAACGATGGCTTGATGAGAGTGCCTGCCAACATTGGTTCAGAATTAGCCCTTCTCCGCGAGTGATCGCACATTACCTTCCAGCAACACGTCATGGTGCCTAAGCCGCTCAAAGATCATTGTTATAGCCTGCTCATGCACCTCCGCGCTCCTTGCCAGATCCGCATCGGCAGAGAACTCAACATCAGGTTCCACAATGGGGAGCAGACCCGCCTGCTGGCTGATCGCTGCATATTGCGCCAAAGTCTCGGCTTGGATCTCCAAAGACAGTTGTGTAGGGAGGCCCCCAGCTGCGGAAGTGCACGCGATAGGGACGCGCCATTTGGAAAAGCGTGCGCCAGCCTCGCGCGCCGCCTGGAGTTTCGGCAGGAGGTCGTCAAGCCCTTGGACAACATACTCGGATGTCGAGCGGGGGATGGGAGCGAGTTCACCATTGGCGCGCACCCCAGGGATGACGCCCTTTTCGGTCAAGATGGGTGCAAGGTTGAGCTCGAGGAGCGCTTCGGAGGTCATGATGACTCCAGAGATATATTCTATCATTCAGGTGTTGGTTGAGTGTTAGAGAGGTTTCCAAAGAGCAACTGACCACTGGGGACGCTGTTATACGCAGATGTCCTCCATTTAATTCTCCGTTCGCGGTGCTCTTCCTCGGTGAAGAGCTTTTGCTTGACGCCGAGTGCGCCCTCCAGCATGGAGGCGAGCATATCGTGGCTCTCGTCTGTTGCGTATATGCCCTTTCCACGGGGATATACAAGTGCTTTAGCAGTCGCAATAAGCTCTGCTGCGACAGGCGGAGAGTGGTGCTTGTGTAGCAATACATCGCCAAGGGGCCGTGCTCCCAGGGCTGCATCGTTTGCGACAAATAGGTTTGCAGAGGCGTTTTTCTCCGTGTTGAGTGCCATCGCGGTGGTAGATGTTGTGGATGGTGCGTATGAATTTGAAAAGGTATTTTATGTTTGGAAGGGCAAAGCGGCCACTATGGGCCTAATTATAGATAGAAGGACCCATGACGGAAGTCAGCTGGTCTTTGAACTATGACTTTGGGAGGCCTGGGGAGAAGGAGCTGTTTCCTCGAAGCCATTTCTGTAAACGTTGCTACTTATGGCGGCACCAGAAGGCATTTAGTGCCACTGTTATTCATCGTGTTGGACCTGGCTGATGTGTTGTTATCAACAATGTCGCTGCACAGTAAGCGTCCGATGTTGAAATAAGGAGTCAGATTTAAGGGCCTGGGTCTACGCAATCCTAAGCTTCAAGCTTCAAGCCCCAGCTGTGTGCGATCCATGATTGTCCGTATTTACCTACGCCACTACAATTAAACCATGATTCCGCTCAGATCAATAATTTGTTTACAAGTCATGCTCA
>JASFDG010000084.1:0-39641 GCA_036937095.1 Phaeolepiota aurea
TATGAGGTATTTTTTTTTCCAGGATTACTTGCCGTGCATCACGCTGAAGGAATTCCATCGCAGCTGGTATTCCAGATGACCCTTCGCAGTCTGTCAGGCACTGAAATTGCTGATGATCCTGTTATTGTGGCGCGCCTGAAAAGGTTGTACGATGTAGTCGACAATGGGACGACCCCAGCCACAGTTCTGCTGCCTTGGTTACCCACGCCTGCTATGATTCGAAAGTTACGGGCGACCAAGGAGATCTATGACATTGTTACTTGGGCTATAGATGAACGGCAAAAAAGTGGGGTACATCACGATGACGCTTTGCAAATGTTATTGGACTATGAGGATGATAGGCTTGTCGTTGTCGGCGTAAGTGGTCACAACTGAATCGTTTCATCAATCAGCCTTACCACCGTTCTTCCCCGTCGGATAGTTCATTATGGGTCTGGTCATTGCTGGCGCCAGAGCAACTGGAACAACAGGTCAGGAAGGCTTATCCGTCATAAGATGGGCGTTTTTTGATTTTTCAGCATCATGGCTGTTGACATTCCTCAGCGGACACCCAGAATGGAATCTTAGAGCAGCAGCAGAAGTCAACTATCTCCTTGATAACTTTTCTGAGTGGGAAGATCCCTCTGGAAACATCCCACAGCAGTCACCTGCCTCCCGCCTGACGTCAATCCCTTTGGACGTGTGGGAAACGAAAACGCCAGTCCTCGACAGCATCATTCGGGAAACAACTCGCATTGCCCAACCTCACACGGCCATGAGGCGCAATCTCGGGGATGACTTATTCATCGATGGTACAAAAATACCAACAGGCGCATACGTTATCTACCCGTTCAGCGATGTGCATCTTGATCCAGAAATCTATCCGAATCCATGGAAATTCGATCCTAGTAGGGAGCCTGTCACTGACACGCCGTTTGCGTATCTTGGCTGGGGTGGAGGTTCGTTGCATCTGTTCTCTCTGCTTCAAATCGATGAACTATCTTCGTGCATTAGGAAGCACCATTTGCCTCGGAACCCGCCTTGCCAAGATCGAGTTGAAGCTCCTGACAGCCATGTTTGTGCTGGGATTCGAACATTCGGTTGTCGACGCGCATGGCATCAAGATGCAGTCGCTCCCCACTCCAAATTGGAACGACATTTTGCATTGTAGGCCCCCGTGGGGTTCCTATTACCTTAAATACGAGCGAACATCCTTACCTCTTTGAAGCCTTGGAGACTTTTCACTAAAGCAGTCAACCAGAAAACACTGCTGTTGACATGTACCATTAAATAGATGCAACTATCCTCAAATTTTCCTTGTGTTCTTGTAGCAATCCTGATATGAAACCTGGGGGCATCTGATGAAGGCTGGCGGTCTTATCATACAGCAAATGCCTCTCTGCTCAGAGGTTATCAGTGAAATTTTAGTCACACGCTCGCAGAAACTCACCATAATGAGCCATTACTCGAACGTAAGTTTGTCGTTCGAGGTAAGGCCTCTGGTACGCCCAGGTTTCCCGCCCCCTTCTGAGGCAAGGCTATCTCGTATTTCGAACACCCTTCGTGCCTCCATACGCTCCTTTAGCCTGCTCAGCCTGATGATATCAGCCTTTTCTGATCTCTCCCTTTGCACCAACTTCTGTTTCTTCTCGCTCGACGGCTCCCATTTACTCTTCAGAATCCTCCGAATGGCTTCGGGGCTGATCCTGAATCTCTCCGCAAGCATAGGCGTCGTGAACTTGTCTGGGTCGAGTTTGTGTAACTGGCGAACGCCCTCCATAGCTTCGCGAGAGAGCTTGCGGGGTGGTGCCCAGCCTTCAGGGAACTGTTGACGGATTGTCTCCCGGTGGGCTTTATATTCGAAGGGGGTCGGTTTTTCTGGGGGGCGTCGCTTGTGCAGCGGCGGTGTGTTTGGGCGAACGCCGTTAACGATGTCGTTATCTTCCGAGAGATCTATGACGGCGTCGTCGTCCTCTAAAATTGAGCGGGGTCTGTGCGTCGTCAGAGGTGATGTCCATGTCATTCTAGAAGCAAAATAACGAGAAAAGGATGCCCTAGGACATCTCTGTGATGATTCAGAAGCGATGGAGCGCAGCCAGGTAGCCATTTGTAGTGATACAAATTCAAAGAAAGCTTGATTGATGGTGCTTGACCACTGGCACATCACCCATAACAACATTTTTGGAAATTATTTTGATTTTCAAGTCCGCACTGACATATGATCGGTAAACGCCGCCGCCTCGTCGGGTTGCAGCTTTTTACAGCAATCAACACCCTTCCCTCTTCGACGCCGCCCAGGCTTTCCGTATTTTTTGGACTGTTTCCTATATTCTTTCCCCCTTCGAGCCTGACGTTTGGTTGAACACTTTCAAATGGCAGATCTCACAGACCCTAAAATTGATGAAGGTTTGTTGCTCTTATTCATACATCTAATCAGCCATGGATGCCTTTTTGTGGTGTCTCGATGAATTCGGCGTTCATTCACCATAGCTTTCATTATGAACTGTGTTGATAACCTTCAAGATGAGATCTAAATATCGCACTGCAGCTTACCTCGACATTCGTTCCGACAAATCCGCTACCAACTGGCTACTCTTGGACTACATATCTGATCGTTCGGACAAACTTCAGCTCACACAGACAGGGTCTGGTGGGCTAGCCGAGCTCCGTGAAGCTCTCGATGAAAGCAAGGCATCCTTCGCCTATGCGCGTGTTTCCTATTCCAACGATAAGGAGTCGACTCGCGAGAAGTTTATACTCGTGGTGCGTGTCCCTCCTTTCTCGATTCGCAAACCCCCGTTGATAAACTTTCCCTGTTCGTGTTTGATGTTTGTCAGGTGTGGATAGGGCCACATTGTAAAGTCATGAGGAAGGCAAAGGTGTGTTGCTTCGCGTTTCGTCGGCTCGTGCTATGGTTCTCTCAGTGATCCACATCTAAAACATCACAACCATAGATCTCCGTTCACACAGCTGATGCCAAGCAGGCCTTGAAAGTGTACTCCATTGAGGTCGCTGCTCGCGAAAAGGATGATTTGAATGAAGCACCGATTGTTGTTCGATTGCGAAAGGTATTCGTTCTCCGGGTCATGTAGTGAGATTCTTTCTGATCTCGCCCTTTTTACCGCGGCTAGGCTGGCGGGGCCAGTTACGATGGTGTATAACTGCCGTAAATCTAGCAGATCCACCGAGTCGTCCTGATATTGGGGTACCTTCTACATTTAATGGAAGCACGAAACACGGGCCTTTCTGGCACGAAGCAAGTCTGAAATTTAACAGTAAGCGATGGATAACGACTCAAATGACCGTGTTCTGGTGTACATCCAGAAACCCTCAAGCGAGGGACTTCAGGTTGTTGATACCTTGCTCTTCGAGCCTCATGCCCATCCATTCAATCATCGCCTTGGCCCCCAAGCGCTTCTCATAGAAGTCAATAGAAGGTTGGTTCCACTGAAATTACCACAAGGGAATCACAGCAAAGCTTAATAAGTTCCCATCTCTTCGTGTTTCGGTCACACGACGGCTCACCTTGAGCACGGACCAATCCAGCCGCGCACACCCCTTGTTAATCATCATTCTGAGCCAGCGAAGCCTGCACCTCTGAATGCACATTACCTTGTCTTGGGCGATCTCCCCAAGCCTAGCAAAAAAGGCTTTGCCAAGACCATTCGCCCTGTAGTTCGGTTTTACATATAGGTCCTCTAGCTGTTATTTAGTGTGAAGAAATCCGGAAACAAGGGTCAAGGTCGTCGTTAGACTAATGCCAACGGAAGAGTTCTGATGTTAGATACGCACGTATAGGCCAGGTTTCCCAGTCCATGTCGAGAAATTGAAGAAGTAGAGTGCGAAGCCAATAGCCTCACCTGGCTGTTGAGCAGTTCCGGTGAAGGCAACCAGAGCGTGTGCGTAAGGCGTTTCGAATAAATTCTTGTGCAGCTGCGCCGTTTCCGAGGGTTAAGAGGGGCGTAGGAAAGATACATTTATGCATACAAGTTCAGGGGTGGCCTTGGCAGACTCTGGCTCCTTCTCATAGGTGGCCTTTCGCAATGCACAATCAATATATTGGAAACTGTCGAGAACGCCCACCCACGAGATCAAGGATCAGATCCAGTAAGATTTGCTACATGTAAAATTAAAACTTCGTATTGAATGTTGCCAACCGCAAATCATACCACATCACCTTCTGTAGCAGGGCGAATGAAGAACGATGAACTCATGATTTCTGAACGATCCCTGCGTCCAGAGTGTGGTGGGGAAGTAAGTTTGTCAGCAGAAGGGATTGGAAATGTGGCTGGTCACGGCATGACATGTTTGTACATGTTTGGATTAAACCTTAATCATCTTTTCCATCCTCATCGTGACAACGGCCTCAACCAAATTGCACAGTTCCGAAGGTCTTGCCGATCCACGAACTAACAACGAAAATGGACCCCGCAAAATTGGCAAAGCTCCAAGCCGCGGCGGCGGCCAACAGGATTGGTGAGTTTCCAGTGAGCCACAGGCGTTTTCTGCCATGGTCTTACGCGTATCCCTTTCAATGAGGTTTGAGTTTACTAACATTGGCTTATCATGCTAGGTGGAAAGGGGACTGTGCGACGAAAAATTGTGCGGAAAATCAAGCCCTCGGCCGCCCAGGATGACAAAAAGCTACAAGGCGCACTCAAAAAGTTGAACGTCCAACCAATCCCTGGAGTTGAGGAGGTCAATATGTTCCAAGAGGATGGCAATGTGTTGCATTTCACTGCACCAAAAGGTGAGAAAGTTCCCGTGATTTTCTTTTTTGCCTGTTCTGCACTGTTCGTCTTATTTGCACGGACCACGTGTTCCTTTTTCTTTACTTGCACCTTCTTTGAACCGAAGTGCTGATGTGTGGTGTGGTTGTATAGTACACGCCGCTGTTGGGGCTAATACCTTTGCCATCTATGGTACAGGCCATGTGAAGGAACTCACTGAGCTCGTTCCGGGTATCCTCAACCAGCTTGGTCCTGATTCACTCGCATCGCTGCGTAAGCTTGCCGAATCATACCAGGCCATCCAGCAAGGCCAGCAGAGAGCACCGAATTCTGGCGCTGCGGAGGAAGACGATGACGATGATGTCCCAGACTTGGTGGAGAACTTTGATGTCGACGATACCAAGGCAAGTCTGGACTAGGTGGTCGGGAGCTGTGGCGTTTCCAATGTAAGAGGGAGGAAGTGAGAGACAGTGATTAAATTTTTGTCTGGTCTTTGATTGGGGGGTCCCGAGGCCTTACAACTGGGGGGACAAGGACTTTACGTATATGTTGGTCCTTTCCAGCTCCATGTTTTTTTTTTGCCGCGTTTTCGCTTCACTATCTCTGGATATGGTAATATGTTCTGTCTCGATCTTCCCTCTCCATACGCAAACACTTCTGCATCGCTGCTTTCTCGTTATATTTTCTTTTCCCCACGCCGTGACATGAATATCGCCCACTATTGCATCAATCCACTTGTTTTCCTGTATCATTTACATCTGCTCTTGCCACTGGATGTTATCACTGTACGCCGGTGCCTGCATCTCTGATGTATGCTGTGAATGTTCTGGTGCCTCTCCAACTTATATCATTCTATCAACAGAGTGCCAAAGTTTACCAGCGCCCTAGCCCCAACGCGATCCATTTGAGATAACTATCACGTGACAGATCAACTCATCGCGTTCTGTTGAGAAGCCGCGTTCAACGTTGTTCACGACAACGTCCGTAGGATAAGGTAAGTCCTTGGTATTCGTTTCAAGGACTCATTTTAAAGCTTTGTAGTCGAAATGGCACACAACCCTGGCTTTTACCAACAACCACAGCCGCCAATCCAACAACCTCAGTATGGGCAGATTTACGCCCAACCTCAGAATATCTATCAACAGTTAGGTCAACCACAACCCCAGCCTCATTTACAAAGGCACTCTACATATACGGCTCCACCACAGCAGCCTGTGCAGCAAGTGAGGAGACAAACGATGCAACCTCAGTCATATCAATATGCCCAACCTCAGCCGCCGCAACAGCAGTTTTATGCACAACCTCAGCCTCCCCAAATTCACCGTAGTCCATCAGGCCAGGCGGCCGCCCAGTACTTATCTTATCAACAACAGCCTGTACAACAATCTTATCCTCAGCAACCAATCTATTCGTATTCACAACAGACACCACAGATCGCGCGTGTCCCGTCTACACCAGCGGATCCAAGAACTTCTGCTCTTTACGCCCCTCGGACACCCGGTTTCCCATTGCGGACATCACCAGGGCCTCCCATTGCTCCCTCTGCTGTACTGGCACAAACCGTAAAGCCTCAGCAGCACCAGGTACAGCAGCCGATCCAAGCAAGGCCATCACAGAATCCTCCACAGGCGTCACCAGTGAGGCAACAACCTGTACAAGCTCACCAACCGCAGAAACAAGCACCCCCGAACTCAACCCAACAACCGCAAAGCCAACCTCAGACACCAGGTCGCCGACCTCTACCTCAACCTGCTCCGGGTGCTAAAACACCTGCCTTGCCACCTTCACTCCAAAACAGCCGCCCATTTTCTATAGTAAACACAAATGTTGGACCAGTGCCAATGACGAGGTCGGGATCGTCGTCTCCCACTAGGCGGCCTCTTCCAATGCCAATTGGAACTCCCACCTCAAGCAACAACTCGACTGTACCAGAATTGGGACTCCTTCCTGGCGTGAACTTGCAAAAACTACCTGACAATAATGCTGCTCCACCAGCCCAGAATGCTCCCAACGGGGTTGGTTCAAATAGACTCGGCCTGCGTAACACGCCCAGCCCAGTCAAAACTACATTCCCAACAGTCCAAGGTGCAACTCTGTCCCGCACTCTTACCCAGGCAACCTCCCCAGTTGCTTCATCACCTCCAAAACGCCGCGAAAGTCCTCCCCGGTTCCAGTCAACGTCTAACAGCCCGACGAAAACTCAGAACAAGGCGCCATGGAATGCAGGTTCAGCGGTAGGTGCAAAACCACCGGCTTTGTCTGCACGCCCGAATGCGCAAGAGCCGGCCTCTGCCTCGGGTAATACCAATGGCACTGCATCAGCCGGGGGCGACACGTCTCCGCCGAAGAAGTTTGTGCCTATATGGAAGCGTACGCTTCCAGATTATCCTGTCCCCGTATTTGGATATGCCGCGGGAATGGTATCAGACCCTCATCCAGTTGTCAAACCAGCTGCTCCTCAGAAAAACTCGGCCCAACCTGCGAGACCTAACGTTGCTCCTGCCCCTGCTGCCGCACCTTTCTCTTATCCTAGTGCTGCTGCCGCACCTGCACCTACCTCTCACCAATACCGCCATGCCCAGGGCCACAGTCGAACAGCTGCCTCACATAGCCAGTATGACGAGAGCGAGGAAGACTCAGAAGGCGATTCCGAAGGGGAAGAATCTGGAGAAACTGAGAGCGGGAGCGATGAAGATGACAGCGAAGATGAAAATGAAGCTGCCTATGATGGTTATGAGCGTGCCATGCCCGTCCGCGCAGGGGCAAAATATAAGACAGCCAACCGACGCAAGGAGAAGGTGGTGTACAAGGAACGGCCTATAGAAAGAGACCTCTATGAGAGCTCAGAGGGTCGGCGGGGGAGAGCGAGGAGTGCTGTGAAGGGAATGGGGTTCGGTGTTGGACACGGACGTGGGGGGCATATGCAGGAGCGGGATATCGACCCTGGAACGAGAACGAAACGTAGGAAGAATAGAGACAGGGAGGAAGAGTACACTCCTGAGCGAGAGCCGAGGAGACGGGAACAGCAAGCGTACTCGCGGCCAGAGCTTTCTCCAGAACGAGGGTATGAACGGCAGTGGGCTCATCGATATCAGGAACGTGAATATTCACCAGAGCGAGAACGGCGATATGTCCACACACGATACTCGCCTGAACGCGTCCAGCGTGGCCGTATAATCGAGTACTCGCCCGAATGCAAGGGTCCGTTGCAGGGGCCCTCGAAAATGAAATACCAGCCCAAACAAGCGCCGACGTATGGAATTCGCGATATGCCGCCGCGAGCCAGGAGATATGAAGACGAGGGGGAGGACGAGCAAGATGACTACGGGGATGGCAATGAAGAATGGAATGATCGGTATGACCGTGATCATCGTCGCGAGGGTTCGGGAAGAACTCCTTTCGGTCCCTTCCAGGCGCAGTCGCGCACACGAATCATGAATCCTGTGCTTCCTCAGCCCCCGACAATGATGCGCGAAGGAGAGAACGTTCGACGACGGATAGAGAAGCTGCGTGACAGAGAGCAGGAAGAGGGCGATATGGAACGTATGAAGTCGCGATTTGAAGGATTCAATGTCGAGGGGAGAAGTAAGAGTGGCGATCGAGACCGTATGAGTGGTGCCCGAAGCAGAAGTACCGGTGGGGCCTGGCCTTCTGAGCTGCCCCGGTTGCCCCAGACGCCTGGTGCTACCTCTTCGGGTGGTGGTGGTGGCGGCTACTTTGATCTTGATTCCCCTGGTACCCGACCGGGATCGGGGATGGCCCATAATGCTCGACGACATCCTGTTGATCTCAATTACGACGACCCACCCCCACGGTCAGTTTCCCCCGCCTTGGCAGCGAGACCTCAAAGCCAGATATATACCTCACCACGCATAGTGGAGGAGGATCCTGTTGCACAACGTCGGAGGTCCATGTTTGCAGGCGGCCATGATGCGGGAACCACTCCGAGGGAGGTTTATAGCCATGCAGGCCAAGAGCAGAAAATGGAAGGACAACGGAGACTAAATCACCAAACGCTCCCCCCTGCCGTTCCACAACATCACCAGACATTCGTGCCACAGGTCTTGCAGCGCCCGCTGAGCGAGCAAGGACAACCACACTATCAACACCAGCAGCAGCCGCAGCAGCAGCAACGATCGCATCATTTCAGTTCCCAGCAGGCAATTTACAGCAGACCGCAGGTTGAAAGTCCCCAGGCCCCTACCGTCAATATCGAGTCCCCGGCTCCTGTCGGGGGCCGAGACAAGAAAGCGGATATCCAAAAGATGGAATCAGAGCGGGGGGATAGTGACGGAAGTGATGATGATCGGAGGCGGGGACAAGATAAAGGCAAGGGTCGGGTGAAAAACCATAGGCCGATGGACAGTCCTGGCCCCTCTACAATTAACGTGGATCCACCTAGAATCAACATTGACTCACCCAGAACCAACCACGCCGTACCAGCGATCTCAGTTGAGGCCCCGAGCATTAATGTCAGCTCTCCACCGCGAGGACCAGTAGTGAGCGTCGAACCACCTAGAATCGATATTCACGGTGGGCCCAGCGAGAGGGCACAAATTTACGAAGTCCCAGGCATCAGCGTGGCAGCTCCTGAGTATAACGGTGACAGCAGCAGGTCCAATTCTGATCGAGGGCAGCACCCACCTACCCCGCACGAGCACCAGCAGCGTGCACAGGCGCAGTACTTCAAACCACCTGCAGGACGCGGGTCGCTGATCTGCGGTGGATGCAGTGGTCCGATTATTGGGCGTATCGTGAGCGCGATGGGGTCCCGCTGGCATCCGAGCTGCTTCCGCTGCACTGTGTGCGATGAGCTTTTGGAGCATGTGAGCTCTTATGAGCATGAGGGCCGTCCGTACTGCCACTTGGACTATCATGAGGTACGAAGACCTCGTGTTGGCCCTGCTAATGCTAATTTATTCTCTACTTGGGATAGAACTTCGCACCGCGCTGCTACTCTTGCAAGACCGCGATCGTTGAGGAACGATTCATTAGTCTCGACGATCCCGCATTGGGAAAGCGAGCCTACCATGAGCAACATTTCTTCTGTGCGGAATGCGGCGATCCATTTTTGTCGCCATCGTCTACCTTCAACGGTATGTCGTTCGAGTATTTGCTTCTGCACGACTGCTAATCATGTTCAGGCAATGGAGAGCTCGCATTAAGCGGAGATGGAGAATTTGAAGGCTTCACGGTTTACAAGGGACATCCTTACTGCGAAGCATGTCACGTCCGGCTCAGATTCCCTAAATGCAAGCGATGTAAGAGGAGCATTCGTGATGGCGACGAAGCAGTTGAAGCCCTAGGTGGGAAATGGTGTTGGTCATGTTTCACTTGCGCAGTGAGTATTTGACTGTCTACTCCTTCCCATCTTGCTCATCATCTTTTTCTTTACAATTCTACGCAGAGCTGTCAAAAGCCATTTGACGACCCGTCCTTCTTCCAGCGTGGTGACCAACCGTACTGCGAACGATGTTTTAGTATTATGTTGAGGAACGAAGTTTAGATCAGATCGTTCATAAATGTGCTTGATGTATTTCTATCTTTCTTTCCTATGTATAAACAGAGGACAACCTGTAAAATTAGTGATCGTCTTTCACTGCTCAGCCACACCAGCGAGGCGGCTTAGACAGCCAGCCTTCAACGGACTCATCATAACCCCAGAAACTACTGCACCAATTCTGCGTGGACGTGGATGTAAGCCCCCATGAATGCTTGCCAGAGAGCTCGTGAGTCAATAACGTTGTGGTATCACGAACACTCTTCCAACGGGAAGTGCACGAAAAACGAACCCAAGCACTAGGATATGATATGGCGCGGCGCAGAGCCGAAACTTTGACACTTCCAAAGTCTTTGTAAGAGGAAGAGAAACTCCGTGCTACTGTGTCTGCGATGCGTCGGCCTGTTACACCACAGGATCCCGCAAATCGAGCGACTTGTTGTGGCTTTGCACGCACATTCGCAAACGGTCGCCGTCAGAAAGGGGTCATGCAACTGGAAAGACATGTTGCTCATCTGTCATTTCCAGCTATCTGCCAACCTTACCACTCCTCCACCCCTATGGATGTGACTTTTGCATAGCTTGTCGAAGGTGACTGCGTTGACGAAGAATGAGTGTGACCCAAAGCTGAACCTCTTTACCAATCCACACGGCAGTGCTCCCGAATAAAAACAAGCACGTTTCAATGACCTGTTAGGTTTGGAAGTAGATAGTAGCTTTGAGCGCTTATCCCTCACGTTACTTCCCATGTTCAAATGGCCGAAATCCTTGCTGCATTTGCCGCCCCCCCAGTCGTGCATATCGCATATTCTGCCCTCACCGTCGCCTGGCAGCAGTACCAAATTGTAGCCTGCAGCAAGGAGCAGTGCAAAATTCTGATAGAACGATGCCAGAACCTGCTGATTGGTGTCTGCGAGAAGATAGAGGGTGAAAACTGGCATACGATGCAGGATAATCTCTATGTCCTCGAGAGGTGTATTTTGCTTCAGTTTAGGGATATCGAGGAATTTTCTGACAGACTCCCCAGTGCTTGCATCGCTGTCCAGAACGTCGTCCAAAAACTGGCGAAAAAATCCTTCGCATGGCGACTGTTGAACCAAGACAAGGTTGACACCGATCTAAAGCATGCCGAGACCAAACTCATGGATGCAATCTCGGTCTTCACAGTCTGTACCCTGTCATCTTTCCCACATTTCAAAGGCTAAAGCATTTCAGATTTCAGCACAAATTGATAGCGCCCGTTTACAACGTGAACTTGCTATCAGCATATCGGAAGCTTCGAGCCAAGATCATGCCATCTTGGTCCAACAATTGAACGGGATCTCTCAAAGTGATTCCAGGATCTTGGGTGCGCTGCAGGAAAACCAATTTCGCCTGGAGGAGCTCCTGGTTGCCCTCACAAAGGTAAGCCCCTGAATGCACCATAACCGAAGCGCGCACATCGTAACATTGACCATGTTGCTTATAGCACGTCGAAAGCATCCAGACGCCATTAACACCAACTATCACACCAAGCGAGGCATTTATTCGTAAAGCTGTAACAGCGCTGCAGCGACTGTCCAACGAGACCGCCCCGAAATCAATATCGCCATGGCAAGTCACTAGCCTCGAAGTCAACTTCAGTCGTGAAGACCACGCCAGCAAAATGGGCTCGGGGAGTTTCGGCACTGTGTTCAAGGGTGAATGGTTGGGCGAAGTCGTTGCAGTCAAAGAGATGTATGCTGAGGATGCAAGAGGAATGGATCGGAGTCTTCTCAAGGCAAGTAGTAAATATTTACATCCCAATTCTCGTTTCTAGAACCTCTACTAGACAGTGGAGAACGAGATTAAGATATGGTGAGCCAGTCCGAGTTACCTTTATATGTGCCACCTGAGAGTCGCGATCAAGGTCCAGCTTGAGGCATCCACGTATCGTCCAATTCTATGGTGCTTGCCTGGAAGCTTCTCGAGTGAGTCATATTTTTTACCAACTTGAACGAACGCCAGTCTTAATCTGTGTCCATAGCCGTTTATGGTGTCAAGTTTCTGCTCAAACGGAAATGTCCTACAATATCTCACGAAAAATCCAGACGCTAGTCGCATTCAACTGGTCCGCCCCGCCTCCTCTATGCTCGTCGTCTTAACTGACCAATCCTGAGTAGTTGCATCAAATTAGCGTTGGGATGTCATATCTCCACAGCCAGTCGGTCGTCCATGCTGACCTGAAAGGGGTAAAGATTCCGAATCTGCCATTCTGGGCAATAATAGTAACCTCTTCGTTAGGCCAACATCCTCATAGCTGGTGACGGCAAGGCGCTCATCACAGATTTCGGAATCTCCCACTTAAAGGACCAGACCAAAACGTCATCAAGTAACAGGGTAGGGATCGAAAAAGCGAAAGGGACGCTTCGTTGGATGTCCCCCGAGCTGCTCGAGGGCGATGTAGCACTAGACTTCCCTGCGGATGTATACACATTTGGAATCACAGCTTGGGAACTGTATACCCTCCAGGTGCCGTTCGGCGATATACCTGAACGCGCCTTCTTCAGGCGCGTCATCGATCGACAAGAGCGGCCTGAATGTCCACCGACGATGCACGACGACCTTGTGAACCTCGTCAGCCAGTGCTGGAAACATGCGCCATCCGAGCGGCCAGTATTCAAAGCTGTATCAGTTACCATGGAGGCCTTCGTTACACGAGAGGAACAGGAGGCGAGAGCCCAATGTCAGCAGCAGGCGTTAGCTGAGCAGCAGAGACTTCAAGATGAACTATCTGCGAAAAATGCAAAGGAGGAAGCAGAAAGGAAAGAAAGGGAAGCTCAAGCAGAAAAGGCTAGACGGGAGAGAGAGGAGGTGGAAGAGCTTGCTCGACAAAAGGAAACGCTAGCGGAGCAACTGAGAAGTCTACAAGAGGCGCAAGAAAGGCAGAAGCAAGAGGAACAGGCTCAAATCCGGTTAGCAGAGGAAAAGGAAGCGCAAGCCGAAGAGAGCCGAGAGAGTGTGATGGAAGAACTTGATCGCCGAAAGGCGATACTAACAGAACGATTAAGAAATGTGGAGAAGGCACGAGAGAAGCAGAAACAAGAGGAGCAGGCCCAAATCCGATTAGTTGTAGAACAGGCCGCGAGAGAGTCCGAAGCACAGCGAGAGGCAGGGAGACTCATTGCTGCAAAGAAAGCGGAGGAGGTTGACGGAATCGAATCAGAGCCGGAGGAGCAATGGGCGGTCAAAGAAGTGATGCGGATGACAGATGCTGCCATGACCAAGATCTTCGATGAGCAGAGGCCGCGTTTGACAAATGGTTACTAGGCCCGTCCTTTACCGGACCCCTTATGTTCAGAACTTTGCTATTTCCCTAGGGCGGCTCCGTCCGCGAGTATCTAAGCAGGCACAAGCACAAACCTGATACATTTTTGAGGCGCCAAACATGGAATCGACGAAAGGCGTACCCCACACATGCTGGTCACCTTCCAAATCCTGTCAAAACGGCTAACGCAGCCTTCATCCGGTTTATGAAATCGTCCAATTGCTCTCGAGTCTTATCTGTATGTCACCACCGGAGAAGACAAATGAAACGCCATTAGTATATCATTTATTGGAGAAACACTGAAACGCGGGGAATGAAGGCGAATGAGGCCTACCAGCGACGCGGCGATAGAACGTGGTGAACAACGAATGGTTCGGAATATACATGCCTTGTTCCTTTTCGACCTCCATCATCGACGAGATACTGTTTTCGAACCTTTGGACGGCAGCCTGACTCTCGAATTTCGGACGCGTATTGGCCCAAGCATGAAATTCGATCATAGCGTCAAGCATCATGGCGTTCAGCTCTGACCCAAACAATCAGCAAAAACCCTTCTATCCCAAAATATATGCGCCCCCCAAGAGTGAGGTGACCGTACGCAGGTCATCCAGCACCATTCTCCACTCGTAGGAACGTTTTTAGAGGACTTGCCTTGTTCGAAAACCAAATCTTTCGCAGTTTCGGCTTCGAACGGTCCCACGATATTGGTTTGATGGTCAAAAGGCGCAAAAGTTTCCAAGATCGCTTCAGACAACGGGCGATCGTGGTACGACTTTTTGAGGTCTTCAAAGCGCTGGTCTTGGGAATTTTCTTGTTTTTGAATGGTTTCACCTGTTTCGAGCTCAGGGCCCCCAGACCCAGCCAAAGGAGAGGAACTTCTGGGGTCGTGCTGGGAAAAAGAGAAGGAGGCAGATTTCTCGGCCTCTGTGCATGTGGACATGTTTATAGCTTGAGCAAGTAGTGCAGATGAATGCGGTCGGAGATCTGGTTATAACAAGCCTATTTATAGATATTCCGTTACGTAAAATGCTTGGGCGCTTTATGGGCCGTTCATCTTGTATCATAGTCAATCGGGATGTCGTCAGGGTCCGAAGACAAGTTGCTGGAACCGTGACAAATGCTGCCACTGGCGAAGCAACGCGGCCCTCCAGCTCGCACTTATATGGAGTCGCGGGGCTTCTGCAGTTTTTGAAGGTACAGGTAATGCCAATGTTGTAGACTCCGAGTCCTACTTTATCAGAACAAAATCCTTGGGAAAAACCCGCCTGCACTAGCCACAATATGGATAGGATCACCTACAACCCCTAGTTGTGCATTGACACTGGCAGCAGTGATAAGGAAAGGTGCAACGAGAGCGATTGGATGTAACGTTCAGCTGGAGTACTAAGGTGGTCTGCCCTTCATCGCGCGCTATGCTGTCGTTTATATATAATAGGTTAAAGTTCAATTTGACCAAACTCCAAATAACCCAGCTTCTTAAGGACGTATAGGCACATTTGATACTCCCAGTGCCGCGATTCTCTCGCTGATAAGACCCTATAATGCTCGGCTTCTAAATTCTAACCTTCAGTGGCGCGTGGCACGACGAGGAACCCGTGGGTTTAGTATTTGAATGACTATGAACATTGAACAATCCGCATAATATACACTGCCCTTCCTTTGCGTCAAGGTAATGGTGACGAACCAGACCGTCCGGGCTAGCAAATGGAATGTCGAAATAATAGACACCACCCTGGGCAGTGCAACTAAATCGGTACGAGCGCACTTGTATGTATGGGGTAGCTAGCGAGCGACAACCTTTATAGGCGCATCGCACAAGTCGGTCCTTACGTCAAATCAGTTATTTCTATTAGCTGCAATGAAAGGTATGGCTGTAACATCCACGAGGAATGCCTTAGAATTTCCTGAACAAGCAGTCACTGCCGCTTGTGTTACTAGCTCGCCCCATCATACGATACAAAAGACTGACACTTGCCTGTGTCATAGTTGTCCCCCCAAAATTTGCCACCACTGGTTGTACGAACATCATGCCATTAAACACCATAGAAAAATGAATCTCTTTATCCAAGTGGGGATGCTTGGTGGATTTTAGGTTACCAATATTACTACTGCCTTATCATGAAGCAAACTGTGGCATGAGTATAATCACCACATCTCTTGATCTATCATCCAGAGGGGCTTAAATTCCGTTGGAACATAGGCATGGTGAAGTATACCTCGTCCCCATTTCACGACACTCATGTTCGTAGGCGGCATGTAGGGGGGTTTTTTCATAAGCCTAGCCAATATTCCGTAGCATCCTACCTGCAATTGAGCTTGCACAAATTTCTGCAATCTGCATAGTACACATGTCATTCAAGGTGGAAGCAGGGCGGAAAACAGTGTCATGAAATAGGCATGTTGCGATAAGCACCCTGATTGCAGGTTAAGATGGCAGAAAAAAATGGAGTTTCTCATATTTAACTACTCTGCGTGAAACTGACGGCTGGATATCTGAATTTAAGGGAAAGGTCATTATCATCATAATTCGTTGCTGCGTGAATCAGGGATACGTGAAGTGCGATTATGACTTCAGGTGGGTTTGGTGGAGGGTCTGGGGCGATTGGGATGGTTATCTTTGGGTTGAGTGTTGGGTTTACTAGGATTGTTTGGTTGGGTGTTGGTGTCGGCTCGTATTTGAGTGGCCTTGGGGTCCGATGGGCCTTTGGATTGGAATCTGCAGCATATCACACAATGTGTTTACTTAAGGAGCCCGATGATATTGTATATACATACTCTGATTGTTGAGGCATGATAGGACCAGATCTGTGATCCGTGTTGGCATTCAGCGAATGATGCAAGAAGAGTAATATTCAGGTTCGTACTGTGTGCCCTCAGGTACCACGGACATGCTAGATGGCGAGGAGGGGCCAAAAGACGATGAGTACTCTGAGAAGATAACGAGATATGATCTCTTGATACCCACCTCACGCTAGCAGCAGAAGCAAGACCAAACTGGATGGAATGATTCGCTTTCGCCATTGCAACAGAGGTTGACTATGGAGAATTGGTAACG
This sequence comes from Phaeolepiota aurea, assembly GCA_036937095.1. Lineage (NCBI taxonomy): Eukaryota > Fungi > Basidiomycota > Agaricomycetes > Agaricales > Squamanitaceae > Phaeolepiota > Phaeolepiota aurea. The sequence continues at coordinate 16,551 of JASFDG010000084.1, forward strand.
ATGGATTCAAGTGGCGGTCGGTGGTGGCCGTACGATTCAACGTTTCCTTCAGGAGAGTCTAGCGCTCAGCGTCGCACTCATGCCATCCATCCTTGGGCGTCTGAGAAGCAAGGCCATGTGAACAATATGGTGATGGTCTTCATTTACGAGGTGTCACATGAAGGAACCCGGGCTGGCAATTGAATGAGGAATACCGTGTGCAAGGCAACTGACCTCAATCCAGGTATAGACAATGTGCTGAAATCTCCGCCATTAAGCTTTGCTTATGTAAACTCTCAAAATATTTGAGCCTGCTTTTTCAACGCGCTCGCCGCTCTTCACCCGTGGCATACCAGGTTGCTTCCATCTTATCAGGTCAATTCCGTAAAACAACCCACGTTCGAACAGGCTATCCATTTCCTGTTTAAGTCTGTGCGCTCTAAGCAACCTACAGACCGTTTCATGGGCGTTCTGGGTCTCACACCATTTATACAAAAAACTTGGTAAGCATGGGGCCAAATTTATATGGATTACGTGCCTTTCTCATCCTAGTTTAGTCCAGAAGTTATCAAAAGGATTCCTAATCGTTTACAAGGGATATCTGGTAAGAGAATTGTCATGTGAGAGAACATTCTTCTGCCTACATCGGGTTTCACAGTCCTAAACCGCGAACTCCTAGCGATGGAACCCTCATAACTCAGCGCCTACACTTTGCCCAATATCCTCATCCTTATCGACACGTCCTGGGATGGTATCGCCTAGCAAAAGAGCTTCTAGAGCACAATGTTTCAGCAGTTTGCGTGTTTGATGGAAAGGAACGAAACGCAGCCAAGGCCGCCGAAGTACGCGTTTTTATGCTTGCGTTGCATTGCGCTTTAACATACACGGCAGGTTGAAAGAAGGCGCGAGGTCAGGAGGCTTGCGTCAGCTCGTGGCGCTCTAGAAGATGAACGTCTGAATCGCCTTCAAAAGCTTCGAACAGTTCTCTGTCATCTCAAAGATCTGGATATCTCGGGTCGTCACCGCGTTCTTAACTCTTCCCTCCTCATAGACCCAGATGCATCAATAGCATTGGTGACCAACCAATTAGGGTCATCGCTTACTGACGAGATAGGATTTTCTGGAGAGACTCCTGCGATAGACGATGGGATGACTTTTCAATCACAAGAAGTCCAGCCTTTCGATCAATCGGAGCTGTATCACGCCTTCTTAGAGGATGCCACCTTTCATGAACCATGCTCACCCACATCTTGTGATGGTAATACGATTATCCTTGGTGACCTGCCTGATGTTGCACTAGACCCTACGGGGGATCCTTCGCTGGAGGGTTTGGCCGTAGCAAAGCTTGAAGAAAACAATACCTCGATGATGGGTCTCCAAGAACCTGCTTGTATGCTCCCCTTTCGATTGAGCCTAGAAAATCAGCCTTTACAAGTTATCACTGGCATCACCGAACGTGGACCTGCACTTCCTGACGAGGATGTAGTCTTATCCGCATCGGTCCAGCGAACAGAAAGCTACGCCTTGACTTGTGGTGACATCCCACAAGATCCTGCCATCATGGAAACCCTTTCCGCTCCTCAATACGAGGACCAGGAAGATTCTTTACGACTGATCGACGTGGTGGGTCCTTCCTTGGACACTCCATACCCCTCCAATATACAAGATCAGGATTTCCCTCCCAAGTCACCAGATGTTGATGTCTCGCTCTCAACGCCCGAAGGTATCACATCGGCCCTGATATCTTTATACCAGGCTTATACCCATAGTGCCTCTCAATTGGTCTCACTCCCTCTCCAAGTATCAGCGTCCCCATCAGCTCTACCTGATCTTGCGGTCACCGAACTGGAAGTGGTACGACACGAACAGCTTATGTCCAAGGCTCAGTGCCGCTTGACAGCAGAAGAAGGGCGCATCTGGAAAGACCTGGGATCCCAAATATCAGATGTCCAAGTTACAGTGGACGGTGACATTTTGGCGACGTCAACCATCGAGAGCCTTGTTCAGCAGAGTTCGCTGATGTCGGAATCATTCCGGCGCAGGGTGAATATTCCTACTTCCGCCACTTACGACGAAAGCAAGGAAATTTTGCGAGCAATGGGCGTTCCTTGTATCGATTCTACTGGAGCAGTTGAAGCCGAGGCATTGGCTGCCTCTATGGTTATTCACGGTCTTGCCGACTATGTTGCCAGCGAGGACACGGTGCATACCTCCCTTTTTTTTCTTCTTACCGACCCCACGAATGCTTAAACGTTCATGATTCGATCTAGGATGTGCTTGTGTACGAAGCACCGTTGATTCGGAATATATCCAGTCGCCAAGACCCGTTGACAATTGTATCTGGGGCAGACTTGCGCACTGTACTCAACCTTAACCGGGAATCATTCATCGATTTCGCGCTCCTCCTCGGCACGGACTTCTCTGAGCGCATCAAAAACGTAGGTCCTGCGCGGGCATACAAGTTCGTCAAGGAATATGGCTCCATCGAGCGCATCATAGAGTCCGAGACCAAGTACGTCCCCAGACTCCCAAAGGACGCCTACCTCGAGCAAGTCGCTACCGCCCGCATGGTGTTCCAGACGCTGCCGCCAGTGCCGGATAGCGAGCAGCTGAAACAGCCAGAGAAAAACGACATGCAGGTCACACAGACACTGCAACGATATGGGTTAGGCAGAGCGCTGATGTCTGACCACGATTGGGACTATGAGGCCGCCCTCGTGGGCAACTATTTCGAGGACAACCCTAGGTTGTGAGGTGGGAACGTTTGCAGTAAGGAGCGCTAGCTCAAGCCGCTGAGCACGGTCGGACGTAAAAAGACATGTTTCGCGCACAAGCTCTGAGCTTTGGTGTTTCAGATATGCAATGGGAGAGACCAAGGTGCCCAACGGCGGAATGGAGATTGACGGCGAGGCAGTAATTTATTTAGAACCTTGAAAGGGAAGGATTGCTGTTAAGTATAATACTCCGCAGTAACCTCTTACTGTTCCTCGTATCGTGCCCCACCAATCTTCTGAATAAAAATCTTAGATCCTGCATAGTCGGAAGTCAGGATCCAATGAAAACGAGTCATCAAAGCAAGATACATATCGCCTGCCAAGTGTGAGACATTTCCGAGTGTTCCAGATTGGCGTTGTCCCGTATCACTGTTTTCGGCCCATCTTTACAGCTTTGAAGGACCCCAAGCGTTATGTGCGTGATGGGTTCTTATTGTACACGGGCGTAATTCTTCTGCTTTCCCCTACCTTATCAAAAACACACTGTGCCATAACTCATTGTACTAGTATATATTTTTCCAAAAAAAAAAGTGAACACGGTGAAGGAATGTAATCACCTTTTAGAGTCCCTAAATTGATCTAGTTGTGGTGGCGATCGACGCGGCGTCGCCTGAGCATTGAGAACGCTGATGCACATCTTGATATTCACAGCACTTCCATCATTATATTTAGATGAGATGGTGCACCGCCTCCGGCGGCAATTCCTGGACCCTTGAACCACGAGGCACGCTCTCAGTGCCTCAGGCTATCAGAGATCTAGACGCCTTGAGAATTACCGTTATCATGCGGGGAACGTTTGACCAATGGGAAAAAAAAAAAGAGTGCATTCTGGAGAATGTTGAAAGTAGACGGTTCGACATGCCAAATGCCCCCACCGTACTAAATGCCAATCTCGTCAGAGTGGTGACCAGGGATCGGCACACGGCAAGAACCATACAAAAAAAGTTTCCCTCCATCGTCTGGTAACAGGTGTCAGATATCACAAGCAAAGAACGGATGCTTCCCTTTGTTGAACTGCGGTGCGACTGATCGCATTCACAGAAGCTGTGAAGCCAGACTGGGTACACGTATATGTACTCTGTGGTACCTAATAGCTATTAAGCAGCCACATGGGCCCTGTAATAGACCCCAGGTCGGTCATGGAGTAGTGCAGTTCTAAAAAAAGCAGTGACGCGGGACCGCGTCACACTCGTTGCGAGAGATATGGAGGCTATGCGTGTCTACATGCGCAGTAAATAGATGATTGCCGTGACATGCCAGAAAAAGTGGAGAGGGGAATCATGCGACCTCGAGGTCCGCAACTCGGGCTGGTGGGGGTAAGTGTGTCCATAATCCAGCCAAATGCTTACCGAGTCGCCCCACCTTCATATTTTTGAATCGTACTGGCAGCTGCTGAAGTTTTTCCCGTGAGGCTGTCCGACCGAATCGCCGCCTCAGAATCCGACTATGGGAGGCCCCAAATGAACGCAACGGGGCCGCGTACTAATATGAAAAATGTCACCGCGGGCCGACAGACTCGAGGCACATGCTCCAGGGTTCGGCTATAATAAGCATACCCTGCAAAACCGATCCACTTACGCGCCACTGTTCCCTCGACATCAAGCGCCGAAGATCTTGCCTCTTGTAACTGTAAAATCGGAATCTCGAACCTCATTTCATCTCGCTTTATGCTTCATGGAGCGGGCTCTTGGACTCGAATCAGAAAACCGGAATACCAAAGGAACAGAAATTTTCAAAGCAGAAATGATGGGAGTCTCACATCGGCATATCATCAACACAACGAATCTTCTCAATCTCAATCTCTCTCAACACGGTGCAGGCCTTACGCGGTATCCCAAACAAGAGCAGGGAATCGGATTTAATTCAATTTCCTCGAGGTCCAGGCGAATTTTTTTTGTAACAACATGGGAAACACGATACAATCTCGTGGCCGAATGGGCGAAGAGCAGTTCATTGCCAGGGCCGGACGTGCCCATAGGGCGTACCAGCCGAACTGCGGATAAACGCACAGTCCACCCAACACCCGTATTGATACGCTGAGATCAAAGGAGGTGATGGGCACACAAGAGCTATCGGTGCCTCTTCCACGCTGTGTCAAACGACACTAGGAAGGGCGTTCCTACACCAGACATTCCTCAGGTTTATCCGGAGTTTTACAGGATATCCACGGGATGCGGGTGAAGGGCGAGGGACAATCTATCTGCGATGTAGTCCGTTGGAACGCCCATAAGGCAACTAGCAAGACGGCGATGATGATCGTGGCATACGCAACGGACGTCACCTGCGAAAGGTGCCTCCCACCGATCCACAGCCATTGACATGTAAAGAGTAATAGGCCCCAGAGATGGAGAGCCTTCGGAAGGGAGTACGCAAACGCCACCAGCTGGTGCTTGTATGTCTTTGAACGGACCGCGTTCAGGTAGGTTAACTGTAGGTAAGGTTAGATCCAGGTAGACCATATGAATCCCCACCATGGACTCACTGCTTCCGACGCACTCGCGTCCTCAAGGTCTTCATGGCGGTGTACCAGCAATACCGCGGTCAAAAGGCTACCGCCAAGAAGGGCAGCCGATATGCCTGCAAGAGTGGGGGAGCTCGCCACCAAGAAAAAGAAAACATGTAACCTGACAGCAAGATGAGTATCGCGTGTTTCCCGGGCACACATGCAACAGGGGCTTACAGTATAATTATTGCTGATGAAAGGGACACGCGCCTCCATGACTTAATCAAATAAGTGATGAATGGGCGCCATTGATCTGCATATACGAGCCGATCGATATAGATTTCGTCTAGACGTTGGACATTTGTATCGAATATTCTGAAGGACAGTGATGATAGGATTGGCTTTGCCCATTGGGCCTCTTGGCAAGGCTCCACGAAAATTGCTTGATCTCGAGACAAACGAGCGTGAGGTTCACCATGATGCGTCCAGACTCGGTGGTGGTCTGGAAGAGCACGATATTAATAACGATGTCATATATATAGTATATTTCGTACAAATAAGCTGCCAGAGACGGGCGACATAGCACGTGTTATGACCATCGTGTATCAGTTCTAAAAACTCTTTAGTTGGGCTACCAATGACCCCGCGAATGGTCTCACCTCGCGCCGTCTTCAAAATAGATATAAAGTTCTTGCACTCTTGTTGGTTGTAAGGAAACGTCGAGTACCGCGATGTCAGCTGGTCTGATCCCGATGTTAGAACATGTAAACAGGCATGTATTCAGTAACAAACCTGCACGACCGTGGGCAAAGACGGAAATCAAATCATCAACCACAGCCCCCGGGAGCCCGCCAAAGTGCATTGGGTAGGTTTCAACATGGGACCAATACTGCTCAATCAGGGCCGTCTCTGACGTGAGGTGTGAGTCTTCATTCTTGGGAGTAAAATTGATTCATGCTGACTCTTGTGCATTGGCGATGCCACGGGAAGCATACCCAAGTCTTCGGTGTCGTAATTGTCCAGCCAGAACAACACTTGGGTGTCATGGTTTGCCATATAGTAGTAGCAGTCCTCGTCGCTCAGTTGCAGCACCAGCTCGACATTCCCGGTCACAGCGATCGACTTGTCGGACAGCTGGTGCTCAACAACGCCCAGCCAGTGCATGATGGCATTTGCAATCTCTTGGTCATACATGTATGCCGACGTGATGACTTGCATTGAGGTTGAGCGCCGGTGAAAGTATAAGGCACCTTCTGGGTGTATGTAAGCAGCCCAATTCAGCGGGAGGTACATGGGCCTGCCAATGGTATTATTCCCAGGCCGAGCAGAGGAAGACAAGGTTGGACTGACGAATCTTGTGATGCGCCTGCATCAATGATGGCGTGTGCGGGAGTGGCTCTGGAGAAAAGGGGTCAGCACCCCGCCATGCTGGCCAAAAAAATCAAAACCTACTTCAAAGTGTTGGCATAGCGTGCTCCAGAGCTTGTGGTTGCCGTTGTCGGGTATAAACAGCCAGGCATTGATATCAGGCGCGGGGATGTAGAGTGCAAGAAGAGGTTCTGAGAGTGAAATCAACCAAGATTCAATGAGATATTGCAGTCAATTGGAGGAGTACTTATAAGCCAAGCTGTGCTCGTAGATGGATCTGTGGCAATGCGTAGGTATGTAACATGTCACATCCAGATGTGGTGACAGTGGTGTGTCGATAAACAGTGCATTCAATTAATGTTAGGCAGGCGGGTACTAGTACACCGTTCGACTGGCGCTCTTGAATGAATCGCTCACCCTTGGCTGTCTTCAGCCATAATCGATTAACATCCGCATAAGAGAGAGGGTAACCATGTTGAGATAATCAGATGACCAACATGTTGGGAACAAACAAGTGAAGGCGTTACCGCGGGGGCAGACACCACACCTCATCGATATGGCTTCGAAACCCCAAGACGATACACAAAAACCCAACCAGCCAGCCCCTGCTGATAGGTATATTCCTCTTATCTGGCCTTTGCAACGCCCACTCATGTGTAGTCAAGTAAACATAGCCATGGGCACCACCAAGCCAACCCAACGGGTATGACTACCACCCAGGAGCCATCGATTGACACAAGCCGTGCTATACCAACGAACAACATCCGTGGAGACGTGGTTCCAGTGCTAGGAACGATATCTGCCGAGGATGATCTCGAAGCACCCGTCTTCCTAGGGTATGTGATAACCATGAATCTACAATCCAACTCCTGAGCTCGAGAAATTTATTCTACAGGGGCCAGCCAAGAGGCAGGATGGTACCCCCTGTTTCTGGAGGCACCCCCAAGCCCCGACCCAGGCCGAAATAGACCGTTGTTATTAGTTTTCATGTGTCTTCTCAATTTGCTACGAAAAGCCTGATGATTTGTTCCATATCATGCGATATATCATTCTTGCTTCTGTTCGTCATTGTGATGAAAGCCATCTGTCATCCCCTTCATCGGTGCTATAAGTTGTGATATAAGTACCCCGTAGACAGGTGATTTTTTTTTACGGAGCAGACTATGGTCCGGATAATTTTAATCACTGGCACAACGCTCATTCCATTGGCCAAAATTTCTGCAGACAGCTGGCAATTTTCTCGGCATCGAGGCTTCATACTCCGGGCGTCTGACAGCGCCCGCCAAACCCATAAGCCGGTGCAGTGCATGCATTCCGACGGTCTCTTCATTTCAATATGATCAACATTGTACTTTCGTGGGTCAACGATTGATTTTGTGGTACAGCATCATATCCCCAGATTCCTTCCTGACAAGCTTGACCCCTCCAACACCGGTAAGATCCATACAATGCTATAAAGGGCCTGATAAGGCACCCAGGTGGGAATAGCAAACGATGCCACGCTGGCTCGGATTTGGTGGCAGTGATGTTTAAAAAAGGCGCCAAGCACTGTTCTCGGGCGTGGAAGAGGCAATATTAGGCTTGTTTGCCAGCGGACCTCAGTTGAATCCCAAGCAGTGTTGGGTCCCCAAGCTGGCCGACTCATGACACCGAACACACCGCAGCCTGTACCGGCGCCACATCCGACGCCTAGTAAATATTCGACGTGAGGCTCGAAGCCTGTTCGGTTCCGCTGAATGTCGTTAGTGGATGCAAAGGTGAATTGCAAGAACCATCATTAATGTGATTGACATCATCAGCCACAGCGGTGCCATCTACTGATCTTGATGGTCGGGAGCAACACAGTACCGACACTTCGGGGTAAGTATATTTATCACCTCTCACAGAAGGGTTCGCTTCTGATATCTTACCCCATATGGTGGCGTCAGTGCAATACAACGACTTCTATAGCACAAATTCACATCCTCATCAACAAGAGGCTGTGTTTGTAGCGCAGGTGCGCAGATCACCTCCAGCAGAAAGCCAGCGAATGCACAAAGCGGTTATCATAAGAATGCGCGCGAAGGCGCCCACGAAGTTTTAAACGCAATGCAGAGTTGTCTTCGAACCCCTAAACGGCATTCCGAACATGAAGGCTCATTAAATGACCAGCAGAATCGAACCTTGTACACCAGTCCTCTGACACTGCCCATCAGCCTCCTGGCCAACCAGCGCCTCGTCGAAACCAACTTTCTACACGCCTCAGTACTCCTTGTGCATTGCTATCTATATAAGGGGGAAAGGAAGCCCTCGGCACCTTGGAGTAACCTAACAGCAGTTCCTCGAAAGGCCTCATTAAAGGCACAACCCCCTCTCCTCAGGGTTGACAATGTCCAGACACTTCCACAATAACGCGATCATTGGTCGCGTGCCTCGAACGTGGTAATATATATGCTGGTACTCGAAGTGGCCTATTTTCTGCAGCGCCAACAGATTACCGGGGATCAAGCTTGGGATCTTGACGTAACCGTTCTCTACAACGCGCTGATGTATAATCAAGTAAAATCCGTTGCAATAGGCCAAAAAAAGGTAGGCCATATATCTAAGTAGTGACTCGGATGAGAGCGATCTGTCATATCATGGTGTACTTAAATCCCGCATATCAGAGCACCCCTTGCATATCACACCCAGGAGAAGTTTAACAGCAGCGCCTTGAGGGGCCTCGTTGAAAGGCACAATTGGGCAGCTTATCTCATGTGACGCACTGCCCAAGCTTTTCCTCCACGTGCCACTACAATAGTGCAATCTAAGCTCAGAGGCCACCGCCAACAACTCAATACTCGCCAGAGCGTCGGACTAAACCCTGATGCTGTTGAGTATATTGGCAAACTACAGACAGATTACCGTGTATAATCTTCAGGTTTACAGTTTCATGCATACGTATCAGCGGTTCCGAGGAAGGGGTCCGAGTCTGGATCAGGTTCACTTTGATGAGTCCTGGAATATGTAGGCACGGCGGGGTTAAACAATCAGTCCTTCCTCGAATGCCAGATGGTCCGGATGGCATGCTCAGAAGCATCATGAGGCCAGAGCCCCTTGAAAACATATATACCGCCATGTTGATAGGACGATTTCTCAATAGCACTGAAACCCCTTGCCGACTAGTTGATTGGTCGGTATTAGCACCCCACCTAGGACATCAAGAGGCATGAATAGGAATGGAAACAGAAAAAAATAGAATTATCTCCTTTTTGTTGTACCAAACACCACGAATACAGCAACACCTAAAGGGAAAGCCCAATCACCAAGGCGCAGGCATCCCAGATGCCACTGCGCCAATCTCTGTCAGTTGCGTGAGAGGGTCCAAAGCTCCCTTGAACTTGGGTAGATACGCCGCGTCCGTATATGGACAGTGCACTGACGGGGACCCTTTATAGATGGGCGTGTACGTCGCAGCACAGATCTCGAAGGGTGTAAACTCATCATAGGAGATCTCCACAGCATTTCTCGGGTTACGATCACCTGCTGCGATCCGTTGTCGGGCCTGTCAAGGAAACATATTCGAACATGATAGGCGACAGTAAAGCACAGCATCCAACTCTCACCTGCGCGACGATTTTGGGGTCTGGCTTTAACTCTAGTAGGCGCTTGGCGAATCGGGCCGCGTGCGCTTGATTGTTGGCTTTTGCAAAGGCGCCGATGGCGTTTCGCAGCGCAATCTGCATGTGTGGCGGTTGGAGCTGGCATTGCGTGAAGTATGCAGCCAGTTCTAGATTGCGCTGCACGTTTTGTGGGTCTTCCTCGACGACTCGTCGACGCTCCAGCTCGATTGATACGCCAAGCAAGTATTCACGAGCAGCAGTTACCAGCTCTCGCCACTAGAGAAGCATTTAGGTTGAAGTATCCCATAAAAATCTAGAAGCACTGCATTACCTGTTTAGCCTCATCATCGGATGAGAGAACGACGAGTAGAAGGGCCTGCAGGACGGAGCGGAAAGTGGCTTGGGCGTCTACAAGTTTATTGCCAGACACAAATCGGTAACCTTCAGCCAATTCCAATCGTACGGATTGCAGGGAACGAGCAGCAACGGGCAGGACACGGCTTGGGGATGACTCGCTCAGATTGCGTCGGACGTGGAGCTGCAACGGAGGCAACGACGCAACAGGAGACAAATACGCGTGTGATGAGCGATAGATGGACGTGAAAAGCGGTTTTAAGGGTGCAAAATTGACAACGCCCAATTGACGGTTCAGAAGCTGCGGATATCGTTTAGTATCATGACACAGGTATTAATGGCAGCATCCTCACCTGCATAGCGGTATCGAACGATCCAGCTGCAACGTGATCCGCTGCCAAAGGTGAATTCCTAACCCAGAGTTCTGTCTCACTGACGCCTGGCGCAGCACCAGCACCAAGTTCCTCTCCCTCCTCAACGACAGCCTCCCCCTCAACGGCAGGCTGGAATTCGCCCCCGTCTGCATCAAGCTCCCAACCACCCTCTTCCGGATCGATCTCATCCTGAAGCTCTTCCTCCTTAGCCCAGGCATCTAGAGCCGATGAACCAGTAGCAGCAGCAGCAAGATCACCGTTGACGTATGCGGGCTCGACACCACCCTCAAGATTGCCATTTGCAAGCGCTTTGTCGAAGAAGTTTTCACCTGTTGACAAGGATGGCCAAGTCAATTCAGAGGTCGGCGTGATGATTGGCGGAGGCTTCAAGGTAGACGCCCCGAAAGTGGGTACATCATCCACATCGGCTTCCGTTAGTCCTGCTGCTTCCAAGATTTCCGATGCAAGATCATCCAATCCGTTCGTTTTGGCCGTCAAATAAGCAAGGGGATCTGGGTCGTGTTAGGATATGTGATGAAGCGTAATAACCAAACTTACGGAGACCAACATCTCTCAAGATAGAAATTCGCCCAGCAACATCCCCAGCATATAATGCATTGTGGAAACGGGACATAGGATCGCCCCGAGCGTCGGCAATCTTCTGCATTTTTGACAGTTTATCAGTGCTACCGGTCGCAAGGTACAGGAACGAGAGCTTGTCGAAGTTCTTGGTTTGCTGATACGCTTTTTCGACCACCTAAAAATTCGTTAGGGATTATTGATGAATCGCGTCAACGAAGCAAACCTTGTGGTTGCCCTGCTTTAACGCCTGTTGTGCAAGCCTGTCCCAGCATTCCGGGCGATTAATCTCCTTTGCTGTTTCCATGGCCACATCCAAGTTACCACACTCAATTGCCAGCTCGAACCGAGTATTTGTATCCTGCACGAAATGCAGGGCAATCTAGGGTACGGTTTAAATCATAGGGCATGGACATGGGGACATCTATCGCACCTCAGGGAACCCTTTCTGCTGTAAGTACGCAATTATGCTCTGGCCAAGGAGGGTGGATGTGCGGATGATGTATAGCATCTCCTCATAGTTGTTTTTAAGGAGGGCCAGCTTGAAGCGATATTCTGTGGGATCGAAGGTGATTGTTCGGGGGCGAGCTGACCGGTCGAGGCAGTATACTGTTTTCCCCTTGACACGAGTAAGATACACAGGGTTGTCCAGTGTGCAAATGACACCATGGTCACTAAATGGTGTAGGTGTTAGCGTTGTACGCTTGATCCAGAATGTGCCCTACCCTGTATTGAGGCAATATTTGACATGGTTGAGTGTGGAGTAAATGAATACGCCAGCATCGTCCCATGCACCAGACTTGATTCGGATTGTCTCGTGGATTAGGCTATGCTGAGAGAAGGTCTTATTAGATATTGTAATCGCTGTGAGTAAAAGTTCATTCATTAGGTAAAAGCTGAGGTGGAAAGGCTAGGGCTTACTATGCTTGCTCATGAGAGCAACAAGTCCACCATCGCCGCTCCATACAACATATTTTACAGGTGGGCTATTGATCTCTGCGATGGTCTTCTGCTGTTGGATATCGTAGAGGACGACGGAGGTCGTCGAGCTAAGGATCAAGCAGGCCGTTCCACCATAAAAAATCTCGTTTGTTTGTACAGGTGGTTTGATCGTCTTTACAACGGAATTTGCCAAATCGCGGACTTCAATCAACTGTAGGCCATGGTTGGTTAACCGGTCGAAAAATGAAAATTTTGCTTGGCTTACCTGAGTAGTTTTGTTCAGGACAGCAAACCTATTCCTGGCCACGAAAATTGCAGCTTGTCCACTGCCTTTCTTCCCATCAACGCTCGAATCTTTCACTTCGCCTTGTGACTGTTGCGGAAGATTCGTGAGTTCATACAATCCATTGTCTGAACTGATCGTAAGAATAACAGCTCTCTCGGCAGGATTGAAGCTGAGAGTGCGTGGCGGAACATAAGGGCTGCCAAATTTGCGCACACTGAGCAAGCCAATGTCGGAGCCAGTGTTAAAATCGTACGCGCGAACATATTTATCGCGGACGTAATAGAGGGTATCTTGGTGGACTGAGAAGGCAGGCCGTTCTCTTTCAAGTTTGAAAACGATTAAGCCGCTATCGTGGCCGGCTGCGAATAAGTTGAGGTTTGGATGCGAAGCTAGCACCCAGAATCGATCCTGCTCTCGCCTAAAAGTTTGGATCGCTGTCCTCTTCGCTAAGTCCCAAACCCGAACAGTTTTATCTTCACCACAAGATACGATTAATTCGTGTTTTGGATGGAAGAGTGCACTGGAGACGTTGTTGAAGTGACCGCGACATGAATCTACCTCCCATGCTCTTGTTTCACTCATTCTCCATATTTTGATAACACGATCGTCGCCAGCAGAGATGATGAGAGGAAGGGTGGGATGGAACATAGCATAGTTGACACCCCGATCATGTCCTTCCAGCACGTATTTGACTGTAGAAAAAGTGTCGAAGGTTTCGAAGTTTCCTGGTCCACCACCTCCTCCTCCGACACTACCTGGACCTCCAGCATTCGGAGAACCTTTTCTAAGTCCAGATATATCCCACACGCGAACAGTCTGATCCATTGAAGAAGAGACTATGAGGTCTTCTTTGGGATGGAATAGCGCCGACATAACGTAATGCGAGTGACCAGTGAGTACAGCGATACATTGGCGGGACGTGCTGTTCCAGATACGAATCGTTTGGTCGTCAGAACTGGATATCTGGGTGACAAGTGAGGACCCCACAGGGATGGACGATGAACTAAAGTACTTACAATCCAAGGCATCTCATGATGGAACTGAACCGTACGGACATAGTCCAAATGCCCAAGAAGTGTGAATAGACAACGGCGGTTTTGAGGTCGAATATCTGTTCAAGGTCAGAAAAAGAAATTGCGAGAGCTTCTATCACTAACCCCAAACCTTGATTTTGTAATCATCCCCTCCTGTAACCAGCAAAGCTCTACTTGGATGAATCGCGACACCTCTCACAGGACCTTGCAAGCCATACATCAGCCGCAACGCGCCAGATACGTGCCCCGAAATCACCTTCATGTTCCTCAAATCTATCCACCAATACCCCCATACGATAATTCCATAATTGCACGCTGCCATTGTGCAAGGCGGCTGCAAGTAAAGGCTGTGTGGGATGGAATGCGAGCCCTAGATGATAGAGATTTAGATGCGTTTCCAAAACCCTCTGAAGCCTCACCTTTTACACGGTTGCTTTTAGACTCGAACTTGGTGAGCATAACAGACATGCTCGCAAAATCAGAAAGGTTTCTCTTTGTAAAAGATTAGGGCCGGCGATGGTGTAGTAGATTAAAGGAAAAGGAGATGCTGCGCCGCCCTTGATTTATGGATCGGTTACGCGCTCTATGTACGTTGCAGACTTGAGAGAGACGTGGCTCGAGGCCGTGGGAAAGTCTAACTATAACTCGCCACCCTTAAATTTGCTTTACAGTAACAGACACGTCTATGGGATGCTACGGTTGCCTGGATTTCTACCGTCAAATGTTCTCTAGGCTAAGCATCAAGGCTCGGCGCTCACTGCTTCTTGCAACTGTGATACATTCACAGTTAGGGTTGGAACTGGAGGCCCAATGCAGAATGCTCATCCTTGGCTTGTCGACGATAGAAGTGACTTGCATTAAGGCCGGGATGAACGCTATGTCGAGGCTACACCCCCCGTTGGGCGTCCATAAAAACAAGGAGGACATCGCACCATTATAAAATTAACAATTTCACCGTATCATTACGTGCGTCTTTGCCAGACAGAAGCGGGGCTGGGCTACCCGTGAAATCAATTAGCATCTGCCGTTGCGTATAATCACCTACATCCCAGCTTTTTTTTTGTGCAGACCTGTTATATAAAGCTGAAGCGAGGGACGCCCGCCCAAATTTGAAAACTTGCGCCACATCTTTCCCTTGATCCTCGCTCTCCGCACTATCTCACTGTCGTTCGCGATAACTACTGAAACGGATGATACTTCCAAGGTGCTACAACGCTCCCGAATTACGAGGCGCTCCCCACTTTCCAATGGTTCTGGACACAATGGGCGTGGTTGTTGCCTTGTTCTATTTGAGAGTTTGGCCACCTGCTAGGATTTGGTGATGCCTGCGTTCTAATTGTGGTTGGCTCAACTCTCCGATTACAAAACATCTCTGAGCTAGACAAAACAAGTGTCTGCGACTGTCTCGAAGCATTTAGCTCAGAACACGCAACTTTTCCAAGAATGTCAGGATCCCTTGATCATCAGCGCGCTAATCTCCCATCTGGCCAAAGATCACGGCCGTGATGTTAGTTAGCGCCAGGTGAGTCACTATAAAGGCAACAGGCCTTGACCTCAAATCAATTTAAAAGTCCTCGCCACTTCGATAAACCTTACCTGGGCCCAACACCAGACGCTACTACTCAAGGCACCTCCAGTATGACCTGCGAACATATGGCAGTGAGGTATGCACTACCTAATCCTAAGACCCTTTCTGCAATCCGGTTCACTCGAATTCTTACATCTAACACCAGCACGGGGAGAGTTGTGGATTCTAATGACGAGTCGTAGGTTCTTCGAGGGTAGTGGCCTTTTGATTTTGCAACAAATTTCTCTAGGTCCTCACCAAGGCCGCCTACGCCACCTGCGTAAGTCGACACCTTTAGAATCTGCATCCTGGACTTGAGATGGCAAACCCCTGTCTAGATTTAAGACCCGTGGCGCGTCAACGAAGAATGCAGTGGGCGACCTTTCGCATGCGAAAAAGCAAGACCAAAGCATAAAATTGGACACTAAGAAGCCCACGCCACCCGAGAACCCTACAGCGGACGAATCACTTGAGAGTCCTACAGTAAAAGAACCATCCAACCAATCACTCAACCAGCCTGAGAAGCAGAAACCACGACCCAAGCCAAATGCAACGACCTGACGTGCGTGCTGTGATCCTTCAGTTATCTTTGGGCTTTGCAGCCTTACATTATCCGGACAGTCAAAATAGCGCTCTTCAAGTCGGATAACGGATTCAACTCAGGGTTTAGGCGTAGATGTGAAGCACCAGTCATGATCGCAATAAAAAAAAAATTTTGCAGAAAATTTGCAAGCTTACTGATGAGGCGCGTTTGCGACGACTCGGAGAACGACCCATCAGGCTCTAAGGTGGCGTTGATTGTACATTGTGGTTACCACCTCTCGGCATGCCAACTCACATCTAATTCGCGATGGTGTCTTGGTGGTCACCCACATTGTGAAGGCTGTTAACCACCATTCCCAACTCTCCACCGCTACGCTCCTCGCCACCGTAGCAATGTACATGCCATGGTTTGTGTACAACAATGGCGCGGGTCTCCCGCACTCCACAGTGCGTGTTCCAGAGTTCTGGTGCGGGGTCAAAATTGCCAAAAATATTGGAATCAATGGTGCCTGACGGTGGCGTCAAGTAGAATTCGCCATTACCTATCGAAGGCGCGGAATGATCTCCCGAGAACTAGGCTCTCATATCTCAGCTTCGATTCGGGTTCACAGGAACCTAAGCCACTGTTCGCATTTCTCCACTTTAGTGATGTCCTATACTTGACAATACGTCCCAGGCGCCAGTCAATATCCATACAAGCCTTGAGCCTGTCAGAAGCACCGGCGGGCGATGTTATCACTTCCGGGACAACTAGAAACCCTTCCGACTCGTCTATTACAAGTCCTCGGGCCAAGAGGCAAAGCCACTGCAGCATATACAGGGTGTCCCAAGCTCGGTAGCAGCACTGAAGGCGCTCCTCCCAAAAGGGGGAGTAATTGAGTTCAGCGAAGCCCCACATGAGCACATGGCCCCAAATTCTCGCGCTAACCTAGATTGTCCTTGATTCCTTTCACACCTGCATGAAATTGACGCCACAGAATTCTAGGAACCTCTACCTGTGGGCTGGGCTCCTGTTTAAGCGCCTCGGCACCTATGGCACCTGGCCATGTGATGCCTGCTGGAGGCGCTCGGGGCAGTTTCGGCCCCTGCAACTGCCCATTTTCGAAACAAGGCATTGAAAGGGGGATTAGTTAAATAAGCATCATTGTACAGCCTCGAGCCCACGAACTTCCAGTCGAGTCACTCAACATGAATAGCTTCTCCATGGGGCAGTGCCACCACATCCTTTCCGCCGTCACTTCTGCTCTAAGGTGAGAAAGAACATAGCCCCTGCTCTATGGTGCCTGATCCTCCCCCTACTGCGGTCAATTCATTAGAATATCCTCGGAGAATGCCACTTTGTAAGGATAATGAGCATTTGCTCGGATGATATTCACAAAAATATTCGCTACCTTAGCTCAGTAATCCAGTATGTCCATTTACTTTTGGGAAGAAGTTATCGACCGATTCCAATGTTTATGTTTTAGGAGGTCCGAAAATATAGGCCTTGAAGACCATACTTTCGCAAGAGAACGGCCATTTGGGCGCCCTGAAAAACCCACTGCGAGCCTGGAGCCGCTAAATAAGTAAGCTGATCCTTTCCTAAGGGGATGGCCACATCGATCAAACCTCCAAACTTCAGACCTCCCCCTCCACCTAGTCCTAAACCTGGTTCGGCACGTTGAAACTTGATGATGGAGGATTGAGCGGCAATGTCGCATTATTATTACCACCCACCTGCATGTACAACAAAGTAACCCCCAAACTCAATCCCCATTCATGGATATCAATTGGATACAGTATCAATGACAACACTTTAGCAGTACAACAACAGCTACGACTATAAAAAATACCCAGGTATATATACAATCTACAAGGGGGTATCCACCAGAAAACGCTCTCACACAACGTTCGTCAGCAATGATTGCCTCCCAGCACCGTCATATCCGAATTGCACGAAGATCTGCGATCCCGATTGAAGAGCACCGGCCATCTACAGACCCAGCGAGGGCTGGGTGGAACATGCGCCTTTTCTTGCTGCGAGGATACGACACTAGCGGCATCTTTTGCTGATACACTGGCCACCTCATCATCCTCGATCGGTTCTTCGGCAGGAGCCACGGCCTGCCGCTCCCAGGCCATCCAAACGCACCACGAGACAAGGATAACCAATGCTGCCCACGATGCACCAACCGTGAGCCTCGTGACGATATTCGAGTTGTCGAAGCACATCATAGAGAACGCAACCAGAAACCCGATCATCCTAGAAATATCAGAAGGGCAGGTAGATACAAGAATAGTTATAGTGCTTACCCCCACATGATGAGCGCATAAGGAAGACTGAACATGATAGCCAGAATTTCAAGGCCAAGTTCCCGGTGCACACGTGCGTGCAGGAATCGTAACTAAGCCGTGTGAGGGCATGGAATGTTATCTGAGGTGAGGAACGTACGGCATCTTCCTTGACTTTCGCTCTATTTTGGCGTACCAGGATGAGACCGGAGATGATGCTGCCTACGCTCGCAATAGTCGACAGATAAGCACCTATCTGGGCTGGTGACCGATAGCCCTCCATATTCACATCTACGCTCTGGATGGCCAAGAACGCGACATTTGCATTGAGAAGGACCGTAGCCTGGAAAGAATTATTAAGGGATTACGGGAATACTAGAGGGTCCTCGTACGTAGAGCGTGAATTCCTGCCATTCGGTAATGATCTTGCCAATGAACTTGCCCCATATAGCATCGTTCATTATTCCATCCACATACATGGTTTCAAGATTGTTTAAGTGGACGTTGGGGGACGAGAAAAGGACGAGGGAGAGGAACGTGAAGAGGTATGATCGTTTGTGGAATTTGCTACCATGCACTGATTGACCTCGCTCAAGCCGTGCCGCTGGTTGTCCATGGAAATTATAGAATCGTTGTCGCACTAGATATCATTTAGATAACAGGTTGGGGGGTCTGGGGAGGGGCCCATACCAAGATTGAACATTAATCTGCCTTGAGATGGTTTAGTTCATGAGCCCAACAAGACAAACAACAGAGCTTACTCAGAGTACACGTCGCTCCACCAAAATTCGTGCCCACGTTTTCTATAGACCGTATCAGGTCTGAGTAGAATAACTGTCAGAGACCCTCACTTTTGAGACTGTTTGCCAAGCTCAAGAAATGGTGCAACTCGTCCAAACTATAGGCAGAAGTTGAATATGGCGACGTCATACTATCTGTCCAGATCTTTAGATCAAATAACAAAAATGTGAAGGGATAGCGCTTACCACCAATACCCCACATCAGGATATCCCTCAGCTCATTTACTTCAGCATCTGAGACTTCCAAAGTTATGGGGAAAAGCTGGACATGAAACCTAGTCATGATAAGTGTCGTTTCCCCAGCATCAGCATTTGTGAAACACACCAATATTGAGCCTCGATTTCGTGGCCTTGGGCGTCATCGTAAAAATTTCAAGCCTTTTGAGCGTCTAGGGATCACTCACGAAGATGGGTAAGGCACGTCACTCCCTTAACGTCACCCCAAACCTGGAGATTGGATGCCTTGTAATCATCGAGGAAAAATATCAGTCGACTTCTAGGGTCCGCAAAGTAATAACCCGTGGCAAGCTCTCCGTCCTCCTCGATCATGAGGTCCATCACCAAATCCACGTGAGGCAGGATTTGGATGTTGTTCGCTCGGACAAAGTCTTCAATGACGAGAATGTGCTCCGTAATCTTGTTGTACATCATCCCGTCGTAGAGATCTGCGTCGGTGAAGATTCGCTCAAAGTATCTATGAGTAAGGGCTCTTGACAAATAATGTGACATAACACCCCTACCTTTCCCTGATGGAAAAAATAACGAGCGCCTTCGGGGTGTAAACATACAGTCCAGCCAGGTGGAGTCGAGCGACTAGTATGTCGCCTGAATATCGTTACAACATAGTGGAAGAGCTACTTACAGACTGTAGTCCAACGTTAGAGCCGCGATCTTGATATCAGTCCGTTTTTTTGGCCTGATCCAATTGAGAAAACGCAATATAAAAATGAAAGAAAAAAGGTGACACTTACACAGTTACCACGCGGTCATAGCGCTGAAAAGAGAGAGGCATGATAGGAAAGATCCGATCATGGGACAATGTGGCATTCAAACGGATGTTCTCCAGAAGGGGAGAAGGGCTCGCACTACGAGACTCTGCTTCTGAGGGCGTTTCGACCGCAAAATGGACGGGAGAGGCCGTTCTTGGACGTAAAGGGAGGTTGGTAACAGTGGAATTAGGCCGTGGAAGATAAGGCGTAGAACCACCAAAACCACGACGTGGGGTGGGGGCAACGAGGTGGCGATGGTCCAACACGGGGTAGGTGATGGTATAGTCTTGCATTTCTACAGTCGCAGTGGACAGGTTTTGAGACGATCTGGACGAATTGCGACCGGCAAATGAGTAGGGGTGGAGAGAGCATGAGATTTGTTCTGAGATAATATGGTCTTCATTGTCATGAGTAGGGTGTATGTTCGCCGTTGGGGGGGGTGTAGGTGCATCACTGGGCCAGGATTTGGGCGAAAGTGATTTCCCTACGATATGGCGGCGAAGCCAGGACGCAAGGCGTAGAAGGATAGAAAGTGGGTGTGCAGTATCCCAACTTGTCGGAACTTGCTTCGTTATATATCGGCGTAGAGCTGTCAAAAGACGTCGTAAGATGAGAACGAGCCTCATGTGGGATTAGACACTGGGTGACTCTCGGCGCGTATGTCAATGGCGCTCTTGGGTACATATAATGGTGTCCAGTAAGCCTGAGGCTGTGGTGAGCCAGCCTGGAGGCGGGCCCTGAATAACCTCATGGCAGATCCAATCACCATCCGAAAAAAGAAACGCTTGGCATATATAGTAAGTCCCTGTTATTTCGGCGAATGCTGCCGATTTTTGAAGGATAAAGCTAGACCGATATGATAGGGAAACGCAATGTATGGTTGTAGGATACGATGAAATGTCGCTTGTCGACAATGTAAATCGAATTTCACGAGCCCGAGCCTTGGCATGCAGTGGCGCTTGTTGACTCCCACGAGTGTGGTCACCTCAGAAGGCTAACGCTGTGCTCACAGACTGCACGCCACAAATGCCATCCATTGAGTACCGTGTTTAGCATGCCACTGAATTAGCGTCGATGTGCAGGCTCACAGACACGTCTGGTATTTTTTTTACGGAATATACTAATGTCACGGTCAATGTTGGTAGCATTAAAATGCGTTCATCCGCCCTCGAATTCAATCACTGGCAGGCAGCATATCAAATTTATGAAAGCCATGTATTGAAAACCTTCATCAGACGTCAGTCTGGGATCCAAACATTTAAGGTTACTAGAATTAGAGCTCGACGGCTCTGACAGCCATTGTGCGATGAATGGTTGGGGAGCCGTCTGATTACAAGCATTATTAATGATAAGTATGTGCGACGCGACCAAGGCTTCAAGCTTCAAGCGTCACCACTGAAAACTTGGGGGTCATAGCGCTTGTGAAGTCAAGTACGCGCGTGCTTGGCAGGCTGCGGCTTTCTGGGCTGCTGGGATTGTGTCGATGTGGAAGAGGACTTCCCCGACATGGAAGAGTCTGAGGCAGCCCCCGACTTGTCTTTCTGCTGCTGATCATTTTTCCCCTTCGGCTTCTTCTTAAGCGGGTGGTCGACCCAACCCGATGTTCGTTTCTCGGTTTCACCCCGGTCCCTGTAACTAAACCAACATTGAGCGTAAGTAGGAGGAGTATGTTCTAGTGACATACACTGGGGGACAAGGCGGCGGTGGCAACGTCCTGGCGCGAAGTATTTTTAGTTTTACGGAACACGAGAATTTTTGTCGAGAAAATTTACAATTCGTCGTCGTCTGACTCGGGGTCCGACCCAAAATCCACACTGGAAAGAGGGGCGGATTCAGACGGGCTGTCCTCTAACAACCTCAAGGGCTCATACATGGCCAAATCGCAGTCGTTGGTGACGCGGCTGCTGTCGGACTGCTGGTCGTTTGGGATTGTTGACATGTTGCAAGTGCTGGTAGGAGCGGTGTGTGGCTTGGCTTGGGGAACTTATGCAGACTTGGCTGGGGCCTCGCGGCCTTTATACTCTTCAGGAACTGTATCCTATCATGGCAGTGCGGCGACATCCTGTGTCGCAGGCAATGTTTAACGCTCGATATTAGCGCCCCAGTGAAGCAGGGTCTTGCGCGTTTAATCCAAGACGCCTCGGAAACGTGATCAAGTTTCAGCAAAGCGGTGCTGTTCATAATAGACTTGGTCTGGTTTATTCTGGGGGGCTTCCAATCGCGTGCTTTCCTGCCATCTGATTGATTATTCACGATGCCAGTTTGCTTGAAATACCCGGTTTCAGTGCACGTACCCACCGCCTCATGATTTGAAAACCCCTTGGAACGACGTGAATCACCATGACAGCGAAAGGTTGAATGAGTAATAGCGCTTTGTAAAGGGGAACCGTGAGCTTTGAGTAGTTACGTTTGCCACTGAGGAACAGACCGTTAATATCCCAAACCCTTAGGGCTACCAAAGTACGCCCTCCACGTACCTTTTCCTTTGCTACAGAGACTTGCAGTTGATGAGGAATGAGGTGTACAAACGCCTCTAATCTTTGTACAACAGCTGATGGTGATCGTGCTGCCATGACAAACACTATCAGCGATGGGTCCTTGACAGTACACCTGTTAACGTCAACTTCACCAGTCACAACAGGCGGGATAGATTAGTCAGGAGATGCTCCACTTCAGCGAAGGATTTTTTTTGGCTAATGGTGGTAGATGCCTGTCCCGCGATACTGTGGGACCATCCTACTTTAGCACCATCAAAAGGGATTTGATCGAATGCACGGGAATCAAGAAAACACTGGCAGTGCTCGCGCAATGCGCGATCAGCGTTCTGTTTCGATTACTCCTTTTTTTGGAATTCGAAGTAAAAAACCAGAGTCCCGAGAGTGGTTCGAACACCCGACCTCACGATATGAGCTAAATGCTGCAATCGCATGCTATACCACTTAGCTATCGGGACTCGTTGCTGGCTGATCATTGTTCATATCATCAGCTAATAAGCAAAAAATTGTGGTGGGCTTGCCTTGGCTGAAATGGTTTTGAGTTTGATAAATAAATGGAAGGACTTGTGAGAAGTCATAAGCGAAAAAACGGAGCTGATCCGAATCGGCATCCTTTAGAAGGACCTCCGAATCCTCCAAAATGTTGAATCCTTGGAAACGGACAAAAATTCTGAAACTGATGTCAGAAGTGTAGCTTTATTTTTTTTTTTTG